>JZLH01S0012688.1:99025-109543 GCA_001188425.1 Eucidaris tribuloides
TAGTGTATAAAAGACTCGGAAGTCAGAATGTGAAGAAATAGAATCTATATGATAAACAGGTCGTTATAATCCTATTTGTTTTCTTCTGTATATCCATCCACAGACCGATTCATGTACAGTTCAAATTGCCCGTCCTCGGCTTGTTCCAAATAACGCTTGCAAGGTGAGTATATGGAGTTATACTTTTAGGTATAACCTTTTATGTCCATGAACTAGTCCTTGTTGCATTGATGTTCGGGATTCTGAGTGGCCAGTGATTGATAATGTTCTGTGGTAATACCTTTTATTACATAATTCTTATACTTTACATTTGTTGTTTTATTTATATTCAGTTCCAGTGTAAAACTAAAGTCCAAAGACTGAAATATATTTGATCAAGCTACATAATTCAAAACTGACAGATGAAAATTACATGGATATCACGATGAACCGTACAATTAGCAATATCTAAGAATAGTAGTAATAAATTTGTTTGATTTTAACTAACTAAAACTAATAGTACAGCCAGAAATATGCCAATAAAAAGAAAATGATTTACTTTATTTCGCTTTATTTACTTTCCTCTGTTACAGACTCTTTGTGAAGAAGTTTTGCAGAACCGCGCACGAAAAGTCGTGTGCCAGGTTTATCAGGTTAGTAACTTTCCGTCGAATCAAATGACATCTAATCATAATAATTGTATGATGTTCATCAACTTTACTTACTTAGACTTAGGGACTCCCGCGTCGTCCGACGCATGAGGCGGTCAGCTTCCTCCAGCTTCCTCTGTCTTGGGTTAGATTGTGGATATCCTTCCATCTCACAAGGTTCCCTTTTAGATCACGTCTAATGGTGGGTTGCCAGCTCATCCTCGGTCTCCCTCTACGCCTTCTCCCTTGGGGGGTCCACCATAGAGCCTGATTGGCAGGGCGGGTAGATGGAAGCCTCGCAGCATGTCCTAACCATTTCAGACGTCGTTTGCATATAACATCGGATACAAGAGGCTGTTTGGTTCTTTCTCTTACGTCTTTATTGGTGACGAAGTCATCCCATAAGTGTAGTATTTTTCGAAGACACTTCGAGTCGAAGGCGTCGAGTTTGCGTTCTTGAGATATCTTCAGACCCCATGTCTCAGATCCGTACAGAAGAGAAGAAAGTACGTTGGTGTTATAAAATCTGAGCTTAGTCTTTAGGGAAACTTTCCTGCTTGACCAAAATTAGGTGAAGTCTTCAACAACATCTACTTTCTGTTGACCAATAAATACGTGTTGAAGAGGGTAATGGGCTCCTGACAACATGTCTTTCATCTTCTTTTGACTGATAACCAAACCCAGTTGTCCAGCATTCTCACCTACTGCATCAACTAGTTCCTGTAGCTCAGGTGTGCTGCTTGCGAGTGCTGCAATATCATCAGCAAAGTCAAGATCTGATATTTTTCGGTCATCAAGCCAAGGAATCCCTTTGTCTACCGTTGCTCTCTTCATGACCCAATCGATAGCTATTGCAAAAAGAATTGGTGAAAGTATGCACCCTTGACGCACTCCTGTAAGTACTTGGAACCAGTCACTTAGACCGTTTACGAAGTGAGTACCTTCCACAGTGACGGACGGTGTATGCTATCAAATGCCTTGCTGAAATCAATAAAGCTGATTGTAAGGGGAACCTGGTATTCCTGGCACTTTTCAATTATGCGACGGAGAGTAAATATTTGCTCAGCACACGATCTCCTGGGACAGAATCCTGCTTGCTCTTCCCGTAACTCCTCATCAATCACATTCCTTAGTCTATTCAATATCATTTGGCAGTAGACCTTGCCAGGGATGGAAAGAAGGGCTATTCCTCTCCAGTTGTCACACTCCGATAAGTTTCCCTTCTTTGGTACGCACACAATGGCTGCATCTTTCCAATCTTGTGGCACCCTGCCATTCGTCCACGCCTGGTTACAAATTTCCAGGATCCAGTTAACCACAGTAAACCACAGTTAATCAACTTTGGGGGGCAGAGGAAAAAAAAGCAGTGACTAATTTTGAAAATATTAATGAAATGTATTAATTTACAGCATTTCAGCATGTCGGTTTTTTTTCTTTTTTTCTGTAGGTTGTAAATGACAAGTTCCTACAGAACCAGGCGAACCAGATCGTGCGGCAAAATTACCAGGTTAGTTAAATATTCACCTGTCCATGGCAAATTATCTGTACAATTCCAATAATAATGAAAAATTATCGCGTAAATGTTTCGACAAAACAACAGCAGAACAGAAAATTCAAACATCGTCTTGTTAAGGTTGTAAACTTTTTCTTAAAATTTGCTCACAAAAAGATCTTAACATTTACTTATTACATTAAAGTTCAACAATTCTCTCCTCCCAATGATTTCTTCGTGATTTATGTCAAGTTATAGAACTTGAGATCATCTGTTGCGCATTTTGCTCTCTTTGTTTTGTTCTCTGGTGTTTTTTCTAGACATTCACAATAAAATCCCACATTTCTTTGACTTTTCCTTTAATTTCTATCCTTCCAGAACATCGAGAATGAGATCTTGATTTCCCGCGCACAGTCTATCGTTCGTCAGCTTTATGAGGTTAGTAAACCAGTCACATAACTGTTTAATAAACATTGCAGTATTTAAGAAAAATCTCAAGTTGTCCGATTTAGAACTAGAATTGAAGTCGAAGTTTTTCATCATCTGACAACCAGTCTTACCCAATGATCACACTAATAGGAAAACACTTTTTTTTCAATGCAATGTCGAGTTAATTTTTATAGATTTATTTAATGCAATATCGAGTTACTGTTAGATTTATTCAATGCAATGTCGAGTCAGTTTATGTTCGTCTCTTACATTGGTTTCTAATCACGTTTCTATCTTCCAGGCTGCTGATAACCAATTTCTCGATGAGTATGCCAGGGAATACTCAGAGAGAATTCTCAAGGGAAGTAGATCACTTTGGGCTGTACTCATAAAACTGTAATAAAGTGAACTATAGAAAACAGCAGATAGTCATGTTTGTCTGTGCCAAAGTTGACCCAGAAATATTACCAATATTGCAAATTTTTTCTTCGGCTTATGTATAGTTATTTTCTTAAGCCAGTGATCAAAATAAATTACAATCAAATAACTGTCTTTACGAATATCAGATTTTGTCCCATTTTTCCTACAGGAAGAACAAAATAAACTCCAAGACCAACATGCAGCTCTCATCCTGAAAAGAGCGATATCAATCGTGCAGAATGTCTATAATGTGAGTGAAGTGTAGTAGTAGTAGTAGTAGTAGTAGTAGCTGATTTTATTAACACTCTCCTGCCGGAGTAATTGATTATTGCCTTCGGGTTTTCGAAAATTATGATCGTTGGATCAGTAACTTCCGGGAAAGGCTGGATGACGATCAGGAAAAGGCTGATGAGACCGTTGAAGACTATATCATTTCTACCTGTTTTTTTTATTAACACTCTACTGCCGGAGTGGAATTTATTGCCTTCATTTTTATTATAATTATAATTATCAAAATGATCATTATAATTCTTGTTGTTGTTGTTGTTATTATTATTATCATCATTATTACTATTATTATTATTATTATTATTATTATTATTATTATTACTATTATTATTATTATTATTATTATTATTATTATTATTATTACAACCTCATGTTCATGTTTTCTATAATTATATCAAAGCAGAAATTATAACGAGAAATTACTCATTCCCAAAGGAATTATCCGTATTTCAGATATTTAATTTATTTTGTATCAAGTGTGAATAGGACCTATAAGGCGTTATTTTGCGTCGGATTCTTCTGATTCACAAAACATTTTTTAAAATCCAATTTCGCTTTTTGTTAACAGGCTGTCGATAACCAATTGGTCGATGAATATGCGCAGGATTTCGTGAAAAGAATTGTCAAGGTAAGCAATTAGTTTCAATGGACGTCGTTTAAAACCACATAACATTGGATTTGTTCAATAAACATAAACTGGCGTGAATATTTGTGCCAGTCAAAAGAAATTTTCAGATTAATCATCCACTGAGAAACATTACAGATGAGGCATAGTTTGTCACCTAAGCTTACGTATGCATGGTTACCAAGAGAATAGTTTATCATTGAGCAATTATTTCTAAGTCTTTGACTTCTATTAATAATCATCCCAATTTTTTTTTCCACAGGAAGAGCAGGAAAACCTGCAAAAAGAACGTGCCGCCCAGATCCTTGACAAAAGGGCAATGTCAATCGTGCATAATGTCTATGATGTAAGTATAGTCTTAGTTGTTGTTGTATTGGGCCTATGTTGTTTATTTCCTGTCATAGAGAAAATATCGTTCAATCTTTATACCGCTGGATAATTTCATGTTTTATTCGTAATTCGGCTAAAAGGATGTGCATTCGTCACGTGCTGTAATATGAAGTCACTCCTAAAAGTCACTGTCTACATCTAGTAAAATGTATTGCTGCGTTTTGGGTGTTTTTTTTTAAATAAACTCCTCAAAGAAAAAGAAACTTGCGATCGAGGGTATTGCCGAAATTGCTATACATGTACTTAATGAGAGTTTTGCAACCCGTTGAACGATTTTCTTTTAGTATTAGTAGCTGGTATAAATAACAAGAAAATAACGCGTACATAGACAACACGATCAGATAGTACTAGCATATGATCTCATGAAATATATGTCAGCAATGCGTCCAGTTTAAAGGTATTAAATTGAATGCATTCTGGAAACAACAGCAATAATAATTATCAGAGTGATCGAGTATCTCAATGCCAATTTTTATCTAGAATTCAAACAGTAAAAAGGCATGGGCTTCCCCCTTTGAATGTTTCATGCTGAAATAATCAGTCATACAAACAAGTAAAAATACTTCTTTGTTCAATCTTTTCCAGGTTATCGACAACAATCGTATCGGTGATTATGCCGAGACCATCGTCAACGATGCTCTCAAGGTAACTAATTCCATCTTCATTATCCTATTACAATGTTTTTAAGTCATTCCATTCCTGATTCTCAGAATGAATGTCCAACATTTGCTCCGGCGACTTATTGATCCGATGATATTTCATGAACTAACCCTGACCTCAACCCTAACCCTAATCTTATAACCCTAAACCAAATACTATACCTCTAACCCTATTCTGAACTGTCAACCCAATGAATGACAACCCTAACCCAGCTCTTTGTCTTCTAAGATATTGTCACCGGAGCAACTATCGCCGGAGCAAATGTCGGATCACCCTCAGAAGGTATGGATTCTAATATAGTTTGAAAACACCTGATCATTTTCCCGTTCTTCCTCATTTCAAAAATTCTTGAGCTTCAAATAAATTCTCAAACGCACCTTGGATATCCTTTAATGCATCTTTGTCCGATAATTCTGAAATAAATCCGCATAAATGTGTCCTTTCTATATAGTAACAGAATTATCAGTTGGATTTTTGATGATTTGAAATTTTGATTCTTTGCTCGCCATCCGTTTATTTTTTGATACATCGTAATCAGAATTACTACGCTTAATCCAGCAATAAACCTATCAAGTACTAGAAGTTCGAATGAAATCTTACGAATAATTTCTACTGCTTTCATAACGAATGTCATCGATAAGATTCTGGATGAGTTTGCCGGAGACATTGTCAAACGATTTCTAAATGTAGGTATAGTTGTCGACTTATGGAAAACTTATGTGAGACCCATAAAAAAAATCAAGAATCATTAAATAAATGGTTATATGACAGTATAGCAAGAAAAACTGCAATAAATATGCCAGGATCAACGGAGCATAATTAAATGAACTTAAAAACCAGAATCAAGGTACAGTTTTGACATTAATAAGACACGTTATTAATCAAGTCGTTTAATATACTAACAAATCATGAAATGATGTGCTAATTAATGTGCTTATTATATTTCTCATTTTGCTTAAATAGGCAGCACAGACTGAAATTGTGGAAGATAACGCGGCAAACTCCCGCAATCAGCCAAAACAAAGCAAGGTAAATTACTAACATGTTCAGAACATAATTCGAAATAGAATGACACCTTACCACCTTATGCACCACACTTTAACTATATACCGAAGTTATAAATGAAGTGAATATAAATATCGTTCACAATATATGAGCTGCTTGCGCTATTTTTGCCAATGTACTTATGTATAATTAAATTTTCTTATTTTTTTTTCCTGACCAGCCTGCTGTCGCTCTACCAAACGCCGGAATGCCAAGCGCTAAATTTACCGCCCGTCAACTTCCTGGCTTACCGGTTATTCTATTTCCTCCTCCACCGCTTCAAAGTCCTCCACCGCCGATTCCCTTCCCACCACCACCTCTTGTGCCTCCTCCACCACCTCACTTCTTCTTCCAGCCTCCGACGGCACCACCACCATCATCACCGGCCATCATCGGTCAGCTGAACAAGGTGTTGCTCCTTCACGCTCTCGACTTAGTGAGGAGGAACGCAATGCAAGGACAAGACCGTCAGGTAAATATCATGTTGTTGTTGTTGTCGTTGCTGTTGTTGTTTTTAGATGTGAGGATTATATGGTCAACAGATCGGGATTGACGAATTTGACAAGTTAGTAAAGAAAAGAGTAGTAACAGGTTAAATAGGAGTAGTTTTATTCTTGTGATTTCAGATTCTCCGTCGTATTGTTGGATATCAATAAACTATCCGTGCACTTGCCACTAGAAAAGCAATACGGAATATGTAGCCTACCATCGCAACTGGTACCAGTTTAGCTTACGTTGCAAAGACCCCCTCCTTACTAATAACAAATACAAAACAATACTAACAATAACAACATTCAAAATAATATAAACAATAATACAATGTAGTACAATAATGATAGTAATGACAATGATAAATAATGACGATAATGATGATGATATTAATAATAATAATGATAGTAATGATAATAATAATAGTAATAATAATAATAATAATAATAATAATAATAATAATAATAATAATAATAATAATAATAATAATAATATTGTTATTATTTTTTGTTATTATTATAATTATAATCATAATCATACTACTACTACTACTACTACTACTAATAATAATAATAACAACTTAAAATAAGTTGAAGTTGACCTTTCACAATCCTATCTAGTATTTAACGATTAACTTGTTTACACTCTCATACTAACTTCCCTCATCCGTCTTTTCTTTTGTTCTTTTCTAGAATCACAACCACTGAACTCATCACAATACACCACCACAGCATTCCCACAAGGCATGTCGAAAAGACGCCGACATCCACACTGCATCCGGGAACTGCTTTCAAAACTTTTCGTAGCACAATTCGCAAATGACTCAAAATTGCTAATACAGTATCTGATTTGAATTTCATCATTACAGATTAGGCCTATGATGTCATTCGATACACGTGTATACAAAGCTCCACTTGATAAACGACACAATGTTGATAAGAGTCTACGTGCGACGAACGGAATACAGTGTATATATAAAATAGTTACCAGTGCCATGAAAACAACAGTTACAACCAATATTATGGGGATAATCATAAAAAAATCATTGGAAATAGATTAGGCCTGTCATTTAAAATTACACTGTCTGACGTGTCGCTTCACAAATCGCAAATAACTCGGAAAGCTAACTGTTTCATTTTAATGTCGTCATTATAGATTAGGCCCATGATGTCATTCGATACACGTGTATTCAAAACTCCACTTGATAAATGACACAATGTACGAACAATTTATTGGTTCTACAAAATTTCCAAGTTGCTTTAAAGAGTAGCATGTTTGATAACAAAGCTTTTCCATCTGCAACTCATTAGGTTATCACGCAGATATGAACAAATTACAAGAAAAACCAACTATCTATACTGAAAGCTAAAGTCGACCTCTAATGTTAAAACAGACGCAATGCTAGGACAAACTCTTTTTGTCTATACAAAAGAGGGTCCGTGGACTGTAATGTACGCTGCCTATAAGTAGCCATTGGAAACAACAATAACAACCAAAATTTTACATGATGGGGATAATCATAAAAATAAATCATTGGAAAGATTGTAGGCCTGTCAGGTACTTAGTAGCAGCGTACATTACAGTCCACGGACCCTCTTTTGTGTAGACAAAAGAGTTTGTCCTAGCATTGCGTCTGTTTTAACAATAAAGGTCGACTTTAGCTTTTAGTGTAAATAGTTGGTTTTTCTTGTAATTTGTTCATATCTGCGTGATAACCTGATGAGTTGCAGATCAAAAAAAGCTTCGTTATGAAACAATGTACATAAGAGTACAAGTGCGACAAGCAAAATATAAAAGCTACCAGTATCATGAAAACAAAATAAAAACAACAAAAACAACCAAATTTATATTGTCGGGATAATCATGAAAATAAATCATTGGGAATACCCTCCATGCTCAAAAGTATTGCAACATACATTAAAGCACATGCATTTTAAGTTGAAGGGGTCTTTCTATGGTGTCCTAATGAAGTTTATTATTGGAAAATAACAAATTATTTGAAAATAAATCAATGAATAACATTTCTCCTTTCTTCTCCAAGGGGTAGAGATTATCAAATGCAGGCGCACTCATGGCAGAGGGACTGGAGCATAATTTTTTTTTTGTGCTTCCTATAGGGGTGGGGTGTTAATTCACACTAGCATCGTAATTCGGTTTCATATTTCACGTAAAATGGTTTTGATGGCTTGAAAAAACTTCCAACAAACAAAAAATGCCAATGTGTTCCTCACAGTCCTCTGACGCGGTCTCAGAAAGAAGACAACACCCCGAGAAGAAGGAAGCGCGTCCTGTCTTCATAAGACAGTGGTAAGGAGAATACACCCCATATTTCAGAAAGGACTTCTTCAAGTTATAATTTCTTATTCTTTCTCCATTCTAAAGGCGGTTTACTATTGCACACATACTACAATTTACTGTCATGCGAATTTTCAGTACATTAGATATATTGATGCGAAGAGAATGCCATCATCTTTAATGAGAAACCTTATCCTCCTTACCACTGTCTTATGAAGACTGGGAAACACTTTCTTCTTCGCGGGGTGTTGTCTTCTTTCTGAGACCGCGTCAGAGGAACACATTGGCATTTTTGTTTGTTGGAAGTCTTTCCAATTAAAACCGTTTCACGGGAAATATAACCGAATTACGATGCTAGTGTGAGTCATCACCCCACCCCTATATGGAGGCGAAAAAAATGTTAAATTTTATGTTCCAGCCCCTCTGTCGTGGGTGAGCCTGTTTTTATTATCTCTCCGCCTTGGAGAAAAAAGAAGAACGAAGATTCAAATAATTTGTTATTTTCCGATATTAAACTTCATTAGGATATCATTATAGAAAGACCCCTTCAACACAAATTGCATGTGTTATAGTGTACATGGCAATACTTTTGAGTAGGGCGGTTAGAACAGAATAAGGTATAACGTTTACCAGTATCATGAAAACACCAGAAAAAAAATTATATTATCGAGATAATCATGGATAATCATGAAAATAAATTATTGGTAATAGCTTAGGCCTATCATTTAAACTTACTTTTTCTTGTCGTGTCTCTTCTGTATGTGGTATGTTAATTGTGTTATCATTATAAGCAATATGGCTCGAGGTCTGTACGACGGACTTAACCCTAAGAAGACTGGGGGCCTAAAATGGGCTAAAATGTCGTTTCGACTTTTCGCAACTCCGTAACGCGCAATGCTTTTTGTCTGCCGCTTCACGACCTCTATCTTTCAACTCTCGAGCATCTTCTGAGGCCTTAATTTGCGACGTTCGAGTTTGTGATTTTTAAGTTTTGCAACATTTCGTACTTGCATGTCAGACCAAAAATCCCTCCAAACGTGATTCATGTACAATATGAATTGTGTTTTCAGCCAAAACTCGTAAAAGTGTGATCATTTTTACTTTCACTGATTAGAAAATTAATTATATGCTGTTTATGATCGCTAAAGTGTCCCAGACACTTTTCATCAAAAATATTAAAAAACAAAAGGTAAAAACAAAATAAAGAAATACATTGATTTAAAACCAATGAAATAAATAAGAAATTCATTTCGATACAGCCATTTCTTTTCCAGAAAATTGTTGAAAATGTCATAAGGAATATTTTATACCAAAAACTAGTTTTCATAAATTTTTATTGGTGATTTATTGGCAAAAATATGATATCATGCATACTATTTACGTAATTAATGATATATAAACAATGAATATTTTAAGAAAAATATGAAGTAATTTTATAGTTTACATGAGACTTTATGCGCGTGCAAAATTTCGCACTTATCGCGCGATCCGCGGCCAACATCCCCCCCCCCTCTCCTTGGCATCAAAATAACCTAGTCTTTTTAATATCAAAATTGTTTTGTCCCATCCCAAAAACATACTTCACCGATGCACTTACAAACTTCCATGCCTGTGACTGCATTAATAAAATGTATTTGAACAATTGAGACTGTGTGTGTGTGTTTTGTGTATGTGTGTGTGTGTTTGTCTGTTAGTGTGTGTGCGTGTGTGCGCGCGCGCGAGTGTGTGTGCGCATGTGTGTGTGTCAATGAGTTTGT
>JZLH01S0012719.1:9140-23116 GCA_001188425.1 Eucidaris tribuloides
GGTGGACATCATCAGTACGCCAAGTTACGTCTTTCCATCGAACTCCTTGTGCGTTGATTTGATTATCAGCGTTATTGTCATAATTCAGTGAGAATTTTTATGGTCTCCAGGAAATACATGTATGTCATCTTTGCTTCTTTTGTGAATATCTGCTGGAGCGGTGGGATTTATTCATGGGCTAATTACTAACTGGCCGAATGCCATCTGATTAGCGCGCACATACTCTACTTATCATCCAGATATAAGAATTACATTCTCTTCTGATCATCCAGATATAAGAATTACGATGATTATAACTTGATGATATTTGCTCTACCGAGAATCCGCCAAAGATAGTATTGCCACAGATGAACGGAGTCGTTGAATATCGTAATTCAAGTTATCTGTTGATCCATTGATGACTAATAATAAAGACCAATACAAACTGGCAGTAATTTGTGATTGGCGCAAATACAGTATACTGTATTTGCCATGTATGTAGCCAAAGTTCAATTTTGATGCTTGGATCTTGGAAGTTGTGAATGAGCCATTGTCCAAACTACTACCAGTTCTGCAGGTGTATTTGAATGGTTTTATTGCTGGTATACACCTGTCGTTACATACTTGACTTGTTGATTGTGTCCGGGACCACAAGTGCAGAGACCAAGGCCGACCCCAGACAGACCCCTTTTCCATAGGGTTTGTACAGGGGACTCGGACTGAGATCGAGACCGAGGCCACCAGAATTTAGCACTGGGTCCAGATTGTTTTACTGCTGATCTATACACCTGTCACTGCATACTTGACTTGACGATTGTCAACAATTAGTAGTGTTGTATGCGAGGTCACAGGTGCCGAGACCGAGACCGTGACCACCCCCAAACCCAACCTTTCCATAGGGTTTGTACAGGTGACTCGGACCGAGATTGAGACGGAGGCCACCAGAAATTAGTATTGGACGTTGAGGCCATTCCCAAACACAACCTGTACATAGGGTTTGTACAGTAACCTGGACCGAGACCGAGACCGAGACCGAGGCCACCCCTAACACAGCCTTTCCATAGGGTTTGTACAGGAGACTTGAATCGAGACCGTGTCCACCAGAAATTAGCACTGAGTGAAAGGGAGTTCCTTCTCCAGTCTGTGTGGGATAGTCGTCCAGAGGTCGGACGTTGAGTTTGGATTTTTTGTGGAGACATTGATTCCTCTTTTTGTGATCACCAATGCCAGATGAAAGCACCATGGAGATTTCCTTTGAGGAACTACCAATGGATGATAATACAGTAGTAAGTATTTTCACAAGAGTGGAATTAATTGTGTTTTGACTCATGTTCAAGGTGATAAATAGATGTAGGATCTACAAAATACACTGTACACTGTAGTTATAGGAGGTTATAGAAGTAGATTTCCTTTGAAGATCTACCAGTGGACGATAGTATAATGGTAAGCATTTACACAAGAGAGGAATTGTGTTGGTGTTGGTGTTTTTATTCTTGTTCAGGGTGATGAAATATAGGGATCTACACTTTGATTGTGGGAGGTTGTAGAAGTAGGGAAAGCCCCCTACAAGACATGAGATTAGGTCATTGGGGGTGATGATCATGATAGGGGATTAGCACCGTGTCTTGTGCAGTGATGTGTCTGCTTGGAAGTCTGTTGTTACTATTTAAACCCATCTGTCTTGTGCATGGATGATGACCGTAGTGGTAGTGGTTATCCTGGTTGACTGGTAGTGGTGGTGGTGATGGTGGTGGTGGTGATGCACTGGTCGTGGTGGTGGTAGTGGTAGTGATCGAAAACGGTGATGATGATGATGATGATGATGATGATGATGATGATGATGATGATGATGATGATCGTTATTTTAATTCATCAAATTATAAAATGTTGACATAAGAATGGTAACTTCAAATATACAGTGCACTCCACTTTATCAGATAAAATACACAGACGACTAAACCCAATCATAATGGTTTTTCGTAAGGCTCAAGGAGCAAGTTTTTTTTCAAAGCCCATGCGAGATGATTTCATTTTGAGTCACACATTCTACATAGACCCCAGCGTGAGATATCTTCTTGTTAGTCTCAAATGGGTTAAGAATTTGATAAGTCCAAGTTCAAGTTTTGGGAAGCTAGTTTCGAAAATATACATAGCAATTAACAAATTTTGATGTGAACTTACCTTCTGTGAGTGTTTTTTTAAGAAAATAAAAACAAATGTGTTGAAGAGATTAAATTCATTTCAATAGTTGTGATTGTGGTATCACAGGCTACATGTTCAAACAAAGCTTCATGTATAAATAATGTGAAAAGAAATTCAGGGCTTTAATTGGTAAGACAGAAATTCTATGTACAGTAAGAGGTCTTGAATTTTTTGCTGGTAAAAACAGTACCTTACAAGTGCTGGTAGTTGGACAAAATGCATGTAGTCTTGTGGAGCGGACATTGTATTGTCTACGTGAATGTAGCAACATCATTTCTATGCATTGGAATACAGCTTCTTAATTGGGTTTTGTAATGAATTAATCCGTGACCCATTGTACAAGGGCATATAATTAGCGGAATGCAGAAAAGGTTAATGATATTAACGCCCTCCAATGCGACAAATTCGTAGCGATAACAGGCCTGCGGACGGACACTCATTAATTTCTTCTCATCTAATGATGATAATCTTGTACCACTTATCAGCCTACTGTGTATCGTAGATGACAATTAATCCGTTGGCGACTAAGAAAGAGATATCTTGGGCTGGGGTCTATGGAGAATACGTGTTATACTGAAATCAGATTGTCTCCAATGGGTTAAAGGCCTACAGTACAGGCCGAATGGATTAATGCCCTCTTTTAATACAAGCAGTTAAAATGGTGAACAGTTGTTTTCCTATAGCGCAAAGTAATTTAAGTAAGCTAATTTAGTCATGCAGTAGTAGTAAAATATCCACTTTAAATTTGTTTTATGTTACAGTGTTCATACTGTGTCATCACATAAATTCAGGATGTATGAATATTTACAGTATTTGAATAGTTTCCACTAGTTACTTTTATGTACATGGGATTTGAGAGAAAAAAAAAAAAACCTTTTGCTTATATAGTTCCTGCACAGATGATGGGAATATTTAAATAAAGTAGTAAGTTGTCAAAATATTTTTCTAGCATAAAAACATTTGATTTCTGTGGACAGTATTTATTTTGGAATTTCACTTGTAAATAATCCACTCCAGATATAATCAGCTTGTCTGGAATGTTATAAGGCTGAATGAGATGAGATGATCTTTCGGTTAAAAAATATTGACAGATTGTAAACTTGTGTATAAATAACAAACTTGATGACAATAGATTAAAATATCATTGTTATTAGTGCGGTATGTAAATGGCATATTTGTCATATTTTTCTGCATGGCTAGAAGCATTCTGTTTTGTTAGCAGTGATTGTGTGGATCTGGGAGATAGTTTTCTGGATGAAGTAATTTGTTGTTTGTTTTTTATGGTTCTGTAGTTATTGGAGGTGATTATGAGGATAGCAATGGGTTTAGTCTAACAAAAATGGATTTAATTTAATAATTATATGCTACTTCTGTGATTCCTCCCCCCCCCCCATATTGTTTATGTGGTAGAACTGGAGACTGTCGCCTCTCAAATTTTAAAGGGACCGAAAAGTTGCATATCGTGATGTTTTCGAGCTGGCCCGACTTGTGTAATATACGGGAATGCCCGTATACCTTCGGAAAACGAGCAGGCACGAATTGTGTACATTTCCCTATGCAGCACGCATTCAACCGAAGAAAGGTGAAATGCACACGGCCCGACTTTCTACAGCAATTCTCTTCGCAGCTCCACGATTGTTGTTACGCGCAGCCTTGCAATAGGAGCGAGCGACTGGTATTGAACGTACATGGATTACAAGCCGTGCATCCCTTTAAGAATGTCTCAGTTTTATTCTGAAAATGTATAAAGTAAACATGTAAATTTATGGCATAAATTAATTTTTAACAGAGGGAAGGGACAATTGAAATGGGAAATTATATGCAAGCTCTGAATTATCAAACAATTGACATTGATTTATTAAAGCTGTGCATTCTGTATCTCTCCTGTGAAAGTTTAAAAAGAGCACAAAAATAAAAACAATCTCAAAAGTAACCTTTACACACATAAATTTGATCAAAGACCTGTAGTGTATCACATATCAAAATCTGTTCACACGCGTTCATCAGCAGTGCTTGAACTGGTCGAGGCTATAAGCCTCAAACCTCAAACCGTTGACAACTTTCTCCAGTGAGAGGGAGATGGAGTGGCTACATGCTCCGTTGCTCTGTCGCCCAACGTAATTAATTTATTCCACAATTCATTCATGCCTGCTGCGGACCTGACAACCGGATACATTAATCAATTTCCATGTTTGTCCACCGAACAGTTACGTCATTTCGCGATAACGACGTTAGAAATCAGATGTGGAGTACATAGATCTTTCGTGGCAAGTGCAGTCGCTTGAATGTAGTAGAGGTAGCTCAAACAGCTGCAGAAATAGGAGGAGAATTTGTGGTTTTGTTGTTTGAGGTGTTGTAGTCTACGGCTTTACACTAGCACTTACCGTAATACACTTGCCCAGGGCAAGTAAATTTTGCTTCTGGGCAAGTGAAAATTTATGGAAATTAATTCTACCTGCCCAAATGGGTAAGTAAAAGTTGAGATATCTCTAAAATCAAAAGAGCATTAAAATTTGTGTATTTCAATTGAGTATCAATTTTGGTATAAATTCTTATTAAGAAGAATCTGTAAAAACACTTTCACCATCATTGAAACTTATTCCTATGCAGTAGTATAACAAGCAGGCCAAATAACATGAAATATGAGGGTTTTACCAGTTACTTGTAAGTGATAGAAATTTAATGTAATGTGAGTAAAGAAAAGCATTCCTACCATAGTCAACCTAATGAAACATTCCATTCATTGTTTTGTTTTTTTCAATGTTGTTTTCATCATTTTTTTGCTTTCCAATATGCCATAAAATTGCAGTTCAGTTCTTGCTATGAATAAAAGAATTTTTCTTGGCAAAATAATATACTAAAAGCTTATGTTACAGCAAACTCAATTTCAGTATTCCCCCCCCCCCAAAAAAAAAAGCATTAACAAGATTAAACACAATAAAAATGACACAAATAGCTTGATATATATTGTTTCATATTTGATATAATTTTTTCTTTAAAAAAAATATGATTGTCATGTTCATTTAATACATATCATATTGTTAAGTGAGAATAAGATCCCTTAAATTGATGGAATGAGAAATGTAATATTGGAACATTTATTGGTTCTCATTCAAGATCAGTTGGAAATGAGATGTATAAATTAATCAATATGTTTGCAGTCAAAACATGCTTTACAATTTTGACAAAGATTATTTGTAAAAAAAAAGATATGTTGGAACAAAATTTTAGAATTGTAAGGAAATGAACATGAGTATACAATTGCCAATTACTGTAAATTTTATATGAAGACAAAACTAGACAAAAAAAATATGAAGTGAAATGTATGAAATTGCATTTGAGTTTATTATGATTATGTCATTATGCAGTTCATTATAATTACAGGTAGTGTCATCATATTTGAATTGTACTGAGAAGAATAAAAGTTCTAGCAAATTAGCCTTGCAAATTAAGTTATGACAGTGGTAGATGTCAGAGTATAATTATGTCACAACCGCCCAACTGCGAATATCTAATGGAAGATGAAAATACTAATTATGTCGAGTGAGATGTGTCTGTGTGCAGTAACAGGATGTGGACATGGTGATTGGAGTAATGCAAGTAAATTGACAACAGCAGAAGAATTGAATGGAATTTACAATGGTGATGTGCGTTGCTGTCGTGCGGCGAGAAAGAATACACCAAGGTCACACATTATTGATTCCTGAAGCATTCCAAAACAATCGCCCAGAACAAATACATCGAACCGTCTTTAAGTTTACGAGCGGCCATGATTCCTCAGGCCTAATTCTGCTGCCTAGACGCAGGCTAACTAATGTAGCAGTCGGGCGTGTATAAACAACGATTGTGGATTTAAACAATCGTGCTTTCGCGGAATGTTGAGCGATGCACGGTTTTTATTGAGTTTATGTCTGAGCCCCAGATTTATATCGCAGCACAGTCACGCTTAGAACAATTAGATGAGAGATAAGTGAGGCCTTCGCTAAATGTAAATTTTCACCCGGTATCTTTTTTATGAGATTTGGATTGGAGATAGATGCAGATAATTGAACTAACATGAGCACGGAGCAGGGTTTAAAAGCAAAATGAGAATTTGAATACTGGATGTAATCAACTGTTAGCTCGTTAGCAAAGCTTCAATGGTTTCTAGAAAATACACATTGTTGTACTTGAATAAATCAAACCAGATAAAATCAAAATAATACAAAATATATATACATCATTGCTTTAGGTATATAATAGTATAAAGTGATGTAATATTGTTACATAAACAAGATTTGATACTGTTATCATTTTCATCAGCATTATATCTTTAAATTTGTGCGTATATTCATGACAATTCTCATCATGCTGAAATAATAAAAGTGAAAGTCAAATTGGATATAAAGGTATAAACTGTGAATTTTTCCACCCACACTTCTATAAATATAATGTTATACCCAATCCAAATCAGTGAGAGTTTATTCTGTATATTATATGCTGTCCATGTATATACATGTATTCTTATTAAATATATAGTGATTATATCTTTCTGTATATCAGCATATCTCTAGAAGCATTTTGAAAGTTTTTATTGCAATTGCTTTCCCCACAAGTGAATTTATGGGAGAAATTACCATTATAAAGAGATTGCTTCATGGAGATTGCAATTTTATCTGGACAAGATTATTGCTATACAGCCATTTCGGAGTTGCGGGCAATTATCGCAGATCAGTAGTCGTCAAAGGAATGCATTATTTAGAGAGCGATAACCGAGCAAAAGGGGGGAAAGGTGGGGAGGGAGAGAAAAAAGGAATGTGGTTTTACAATGTATGGAGAGAAGAGATTTTAAAGCTTTCATGCTGTGATCTGTGATGTGTAATGAATGCAGAAATGTAGAATATTGTGCATTGACTGTAGCACACCTGGATACGAAATTTTCCCCCAAACCCGTACATTTCATCAAAGCGTGATTTAAGTAGTCAGTCGCATTTTACGGTAAATCAGAAATGTACCGTACACTCGTGCACCTGTCGTTCATTTAACACATCGTTAGGCATAAAGCCACGATGCTTGATTTTGGAAGGTACGCACAGTACACTTGCGAAAATCAATTTGTATAGACTCGCGCATGATAGACGGAGTGGAAAATTCAAGTCAGTCTACACAGCGTGCTGTTATTTTGGGTCTGTATTGGTGAATGCCTAGGTTGTATGTATTGATATTCCAGTGTCAATCACAATTGTTGTATTTGGATGTTATTAGTCATCAAACCTGTCAAATTGATCCTTAACCCCACCCCCGAACAGATTGTTTAAGACTCCCCTCCCCCCCCCCACACCACCGCCATCTTACCTGGGAAATTGTCCATTGAACCAAAATGTTAATACAAGAAACTCACACAGACACTATGAAAATTCAGGCAATATTACATGAATTCAACTAGTCTCGGTTCCAGACCATGCAACTTTTTCTACCTCCAGAGTGCACTCATTCTCTGACCCTTTCTATCTCAAGAATACACTAACTCAATGCAAATCAAGACACTAGTCTCGGTCAAAGCAGTAGACTGAAGATTTCCATAAAGGTTAATCTAAATGTCTGAAAGCCAGACTAGAATTCAACAACACTTAATTCCCCAGAAGTCTTTTGACTATTAGTATTTGTTAATTGATTTGTTTATTTGCATGGAGTAATATGGTGTTATTGCCAATTGTCATGAAAAACATTCAATCATTAACAAACTCTGTATCATTATTGATGCTTTTGACATTTTCCCCACAAGTATCAAGAATAGAAAAGTTACATTTGTACCAAACTGAAAGCAAAATATTTGAATGATACCTACTCTTGTAGATTTTATACTGTTTGGGTCCAAATTTGATCAGTTTACAGTCAAATAACCCAATTATACCCCTTTCATATTGACAGCCGAAGTGGAGTTACTCCGGAGTCCAGGAGGAGTTACTCCACTTTGGAGGGCAATATGAAAATTCTGGGATTATTTCGGTCCGGATTCAAAGCGGAGTACTCAACCCACTTCGAGAAGAGGGTTACAGGCGGAGTAACTCCGCACCGGAAGTGCAGTTCGGCTTATCTCGCGCGTGTTTACATTTCCTGTCCCAACGTCACAAGCGAGTTTTAGTCGTTAGGAGGTTTATTCCTGGGTTTGATTTTGTTTTGTAGCGTGTTCGAATCGTTTGGTTCAAGATTTTTTTTGACTTAAGTTTTTCTTCTGATTTTTAACGAAAGTATCCGAAACGGCGAAATCAATACCCTAACCATAGAACTTATCTAACTCCAACACCAAGTTCGTGAACTGATGGTATTTGAGTCAATCCCCGTATTTTCAATCGTGTTTTTTGTACTTGGATCACACAATTGTCTGGCAAGAGATCAACTATTAAGCAGTCAAGTATGTTGGCCTATAGACCAATAAAGCGAATGATTGCGAAATTTGAGCGAACTGTTCGGCCACATATAATGGCGCGAACTCGCATGTAAGCCATGGAAACGACTGCGGATACACCGCTGCGGTGCTTGCCAATATGAAAGGGGGTGTAAAGTCGGTCCGCAGTACAAGCGGATCAACTCAACCCGGAGTTACTCCGGAGTAACTCCACTTCGCCTTCACTATGAAAGGGGTATTACAGGTCTACTTTGCACAAATCTAGATCTGTTTCATCCAAAGGGCCAAACTAGTTGAGCTGATATCTATCAAGAGGGACAAAAATAATGAAAGCATGACAGAGCTTACTCTACCAAATCCATTGGTCGCCAAAACATTTATAGAAAACAGAAATCCATCAGTCGCCAAAAAATTTGAAGAAACAGAACAATCTTAGCCCCGCCGTCTGAACCTGAAACCATGAATGAAGTCATTCTGGGAGATAACGGTTACGATTATCAGATTATACATCCTGTGTTAAACAACGATGTACATGTCGCTTAATCAATCATTTAATTTTTCCGGCTTACTCAGAAATGAAAAAAAAAACATATTTCAATGACACGTTCATCTGTAAATTCTAAACAGTTTGGGTACAAATTTGTCAGTTTAAACAACCGTCAGATAACTTGAATACAGATCTACTTTGCTCAAATTTAGATCCGTTTTATTGGGGAAGGGCCACCCTAGTTGAGCTGATTTCTGTCAAAATTCAAAAGGGACAAAAATAATGAAAGCGTGACAGAGCTTACTCTACCAAATCCATCGGTCGCCAAAACATTTAAAGAAAACAGAACATCTTTACCTCACTGTTTGAACCTGATGCCATAAACTGAAGCCATTTTGGGAGATAACGGTTACGATTATAGGATTAGACGTCCAATGTTATGTCAATATTTAATCGCTTTCAATTTCTCTTATTGTCATTTGTTGGACAACATGGAGACTTTCAAACAATACATGACCTGGAAATCCCTAATCAACTACTGAAGTGGAACCCCCTCTCTTAATCCTGCGCCCAACAAAAGTCTTAATCCCCCTCCGTTAGGCGTCAGGCGCCACAGAGGGACAAGAAATCGTCAATAAAATTTGGATCATCAATAGATGTTCAACAGGTGTTGCAACCGATTAAGCCATTTAAATGGAATTGAAGATACGATCGAGACATGGGGTCGAGACATATGTTCCGCTTGCACGACGATCGAAGCCTGGTTGGAGTCGCTTTGGTTTGGGATGACCCGATATTGGTAGACTTTAAAAGTTTGATCCGAATTCTTCTTGTTTTACCATTGAAAGATTAGGGAATAAAATGTGCTAAAGCAGCTTAGAAACTAAGAAAGTAGAAAACAAATGATATGGTATTTGAACAGGTCGAAGTAATATGTTCCATATCACTTTAGGGAATACAACAGATTCTGTTAGACTGTTTATATACCTGAGAATGAGTGAAGGAAAGAGCTTGTTCCACTTTCAATTTAGCATATGCAGTACTGGTATCGGAAACGTATTATAGCAAAGGATAAAGTTATATGATACTGATAATGCAATCAATATACAGAGAACTAGTGTATAATTACTTCGGAGGATATTATGGGGTTTCTGAGACACTGTATTGTAAACTCTGACGTGAAGTACACTTCAGAATTTAGCACATGTGTGATTTTTGCAAGTGACAAAAAAGCATTTCTGCGGTATTTTGATGAGAAATACATATGAGGATTTAGGTCAAAATAGAAGTAACTCTTTGTTTCGTTTTTCCACAAAATCATGCTATAAGCCTTCCATATGACTCCTACGAAAAGGTGTGTGTGTGTGTGGATAATATTAATAATACATATAGATATGTATATATACTTCTAAAAATAAATATATAAATTCATTTTGAAAAAGCTGGCCATGCATGCATGTACTGTGATTGCCAACAAGTGACTGAGAATTTTAGCCACGCACCATTTATTTCAATGAAACACGTGTCATGCTGTTCATGACCAGAACAAGTGGGACATCTAGTTCGATAGGTGACGGCCAATGGTTCACCCGGAGTTCAACGACAATTATCTTGTCTCGCCGAAAAAGAGAAATTCCCAGCGTGCTTTAATCTCTAATCGTTTTGCCAAGTCCTCTAGGTCGCGTGTTCTTGGCTGTCTAACGAGGCAAATTTGCTGGGAGGTTCGTGAATGGATATTCCACGCTGCACGTAGGGAACTGTGATGTTTTTCCTCTTCCTCTTCCTTGTTTCCTCCTCTTCCACCTTCTCCTCCTCTTCTTATTCTGCCTCCTCCTCCTCTTCTTTCTCCTCCTCCTCTTCCTCTTCCATCTTGTCCTCTTCTTCCTCCTCTTTTTTCTCCTGTTTCTCCTCTTCCTCCTCCTCATTCTCCTCTTCTTCCTTATCTTCTTTCTCCTATTATTCTTCCTCCTCTTCATCTCCTCTTCCCTTTTGTCCTCTTTTTCCTATTCCTCATCCTCCTTACTGCTCTTGTTCCTCCTCTCTCTACTCATCTTCTTCCTTTTTTTTCCTCTTTGTCTTCATCTCCTCTTCTTCCTCTTTCTTCCTCTTCCACCTCCTCTTTCTCTGTCTGATTCTCCTCATTCCTCCTCCATCATGTTCCCCATCACCTTCATCTTTATTTCCACTTGTTTTCCCTTCTTCTTCTTTATTCATCCCTCATATCCTTCAACGTCTTCTTCCGGATTAGACCTATACTTATTGACATTTTAGTGTCTGTGATCAAATATTAAAAACTGGTTTGTTTTTTTGTTTTTGCCTTATTATTTATTTACTGAAGCGAAGATGGGGTGGCTTGTCACATATCATTGACATGCATGCCTGTCAGATATGTGACTTTGTTGTTGTTACTATTGCTGCTTTCTGTTGTTGTTTTGATGTTGTGTAGTCATTGTTATCATTAGTCACTGCTGTATAAAAATTAAATGTATTTTGTTCTGCCATCTAAATGACTTGATGAAAAGTTAACAATTCGTTTGGACATTTGATCTATATCATTTTTTTTCTTGTAAAAGAAATAAATTGTTCAATTCCCCATGGGTGAGTATCCTAAGGCTGCAGATTAAGATATTATCACCAGATCAGGGTATATTCTGGACCAACTGAGGCAAGCTACTTGACTGGAGAGGATTTCAAATTCCTTAGATCATTTCCTTATGGAGGGGGATCGAAACACTGTCTTCACATGCTGTTGGGGGCCACTGCACTATCCATTCCTTTGTGTCAATTTATCATAAAGATAACTATCAACATCTCATGAGATAACTGCTGAAGTTGGTGATAAAAGTTTATGACCAATTTTTCGACACTTAATAATATTATAGACAATAAGAACCAGGATACAGATCTAGTTTTATCACTTGTCACTTACTGAATGCCTGGGGGTCATTTTGAAATGATGATTGAGGTTTTAGTGACAAATTAATGGTGCTAGTAGTAGCATATTTGTTCAAGTTCAAAAAAGTTTGGGCCTATTTACTTCCAGAAAAATTGTTAACAAACATTCTTGCTTTTTTATTAGGCAGGAGAGAACAAAACTTTATAAGAAGAGCTCACCACTATTAGGAAGAATTGGGGAAAATGTCTCCAAAATAGGAGAATTGGAATCTCTGTATCAATGGAATATCTTGTTTTATGTTAAATTAATGTAGCATGCTAGTGGTTAATCGTGGTATTTAAGTTTCAGCAGCAAACAACATTAAAAGAGGTTCTGAGGTTTCATTGCACCCATGATCTGTCTTATCTTACTAAGATGTTGACAGTGGTTATTGTGGGCAATGTGGTGTATCTGCTTTGCATATTGTTTGTGCAGTTCCAGGACCGGTTTATGGTAGACCTGGTCTGAACCACTTTTGGGGTCATTCTGAGGTCATTAGGTATAAATTGAGGACACAACAACACCTTTTCTCTGTTTCCTGTTTATTTGATTTGCAGTATTTTGGAAAAATATCATTCATTGATATTGAGGTGTGTGATTTTCCAAGTGTATCTGATGTTTAATCAGGCGGACAGATGTCTGTCATATAATAATTGGACCATGGATGAAAGTTTGTGTGTTAACAAATGTTAATTCATCTTTAACCCTTTTAGTTCTGGGCTGAAAATGTCACATACAATGTCTATGGGACTTGTTGTAGTGGTACTGAGTGGATTATTCAAATCCATTCTTATTCAGTGAGTTCACTGTCAGGGGTAATTAAAATCCCAAAAGGGTGAGGGGATATTAAACAGTGTTAAAAAATAAAGTACAGGAACATATTCATAATTTTGCATTGTTGCAGGACCGTCATAGATGTGGAAGGGGAAGTTGACACAGTATTAAGCTGTTTCTTTTGCATTCATATGAATCATTGGGGCCTAATTTTAGGGTTTAATTGAAAAGAGGGTGATCTTGTGTCTGTCTGGGTGATATGGCCCTTTAATCTTCATTTTGTATGTGTGATTATTATTTTAGTTCTTTGGTTTGTTTCATGTTTTGGTATTTGTTTTCAATGAATGGGATAGAAGTAATTTTGTGTGGTTTTCATCATTTCGTCTTTTTACTTTTTCACAAAATTGTAATAAGATGGCCATGAGCACTCCACTACATCATTTGAAGCACTTCTTCATGTGAACAATTTGTCACACAGAAACACACATGCTGTAGAGACACACACATACACACATACAGAGAGAGAGACACACACTTACATGCACACACCCACACACTTCTTTCAGAAAGAAAAAGAAAGAATCAAACAAATGGAAAAAATGAAAACAAGAAAATTAAATCCAGACACGACAACAGTTATTTCCACAGTAGCGCCACATTACGAGGGAACACTTTGAAGAACGATTGTTCCCAGCAATCTCTGGAGCACGCTCGGAAAAATAAGATCAGAGAATTGTGGGTAATCAAAAGCAACCACAATTCCATTTATCCTACAGGCATCTGTCACTGTGTCTCAGACTTTTACTCAAATTATTGTCAAGTCTGTGAAGGGTAGAACTTTGATTTATTTTTGTTTTTCAGAGTAGAATGTTCCATTCCCTGGGTGCAAATCGGTATTTCAGCTCTAAGTTGGCATCTTGGAGATGATTTTTTTTTCCTCTTCTCAGTTGAAATTCCATCAAGTGTCCATACTTCTTGAAGGGTGAATTCATCAACATAAAAACATTACCACTGTGACTAAGTAAAGTTCTAGTCTAGTTTCTAGACTGCTTGTATTGTTTATCCCAGTCCCAAGAGAAGTGGAAAAATAATTACACTAGATATGAGTCTGGAAGATTAGACTAATAGATGGAGAAGGAGAAGAAGAGGGAGAAAAGGAGGAAGAGGAGCAGGGGAGAAGGAGGAGGAGGTGAGGAGGAGGAGGAGGAGGA
>JZLH01S0012719.1:25371-39645 GCA_001188425.1 Eucidaris tribuloides
TTTTGAAATGAAGAGAGAAAAGAAGCATTAGTCACCATGTTTATTGTAAAATTGGCCACCATTAGAAGAATTTGAATTGTGAATTTGTGATGGCTACCTAACACTGTTGTGATATCCTTTTGAGTGTAAGGATAATATTGTGATTGAAAAGTTTATATACTAGGTATGGTTAGCGCTACTCTAGTTTTGCTTGGAAAAGCCCCTCTCTCCCTAACCCACCCCACCCTATCATGTTGAATAAGAATTTAGATTTCTGAACTCAAGTCTATTACAAGTTTCTGAGTGCTGCCTTACACACATACAGCCTATACATTGAGGCATAATGTGCTAATCTCCTCTTTGACAAATTTGATTAAAGAGGGGCATAAATTTCCCCCATAATGCAAATTATGCCACCTTAGTTGTATGAAAAAAATAGGGCAATCATTATCATTTTACAGCACAAATACAGTGTGACTGGCGAGTCTTGAATACTTCACTTTTTGAAAGGTTTACTTCACTATTGAGGCAAAATATTACATAGGTTTTGGGGGGAAAAGTCTGAAATTGAATTGCTCGTCAGTAGCACATCTTTAAGCCATTCTAGGAAAAATATTATTAATGCCTTTAATCCAGACATGAAAAAAGAAACCTGTCAATTTAGAGGCATTAACGGTATTTTTGAGAACTATACACACCAAACCCACTTCATGCCATTGAACTTACATACCATTGTTGTCGATAACCCAGCTGGGAAATTAACATGTATAATTCACTTGAAAAGAATTTCAGCCCGAATGAATAACTCTCTGTATAATACATGTAAATGTTTCTATGAAATTGAGTCACATAAATGCCAACAAAACCTGACAACAATACACTTTGCACCACTCACATATACATCTATTATATATTTCTTCGATTGGTGATCATTAGATCCGTAAGAGAGTGTCACTAGGGTGCGCGTTTTACAAAAGAAGTGTCTCGCGTCGGACAGTTTAAATCCCCTCCGTTCATCTGGACCTGTATTGTCAGGCATATTTTAATCAATAACTGGAGTGAGTCACTCCCACAACTCACGGTGAGGTTGTTGTACTCAGATATTGATTATAAAACCTATAAACTATTGTCCATTTTGTGTTTTGAAGGAGAAGGAAGTTGGGTGGAGGAGGAATATTGAGTATATAAGAGTATATTGGAGGAGTGTTAGGATGGAATCATAAAGTTCATGATGTAACTGTATTATGTGTGTTGTCTTGTATTGTAAGGATACATGTATTGTTTGTGAACCTGTTAATAACAATAACAGGTATGCTTTATACCTACTCCCCAAAATATGATATCTTATGCCCAGTCTTCAATGGGTTAAATAGAGACTATTTTGCTATTTTTTCTATACTGGTGTCTATTTGAAGAATGGAAAAGAATATTGCATACATGTTCTAAATGACACCTTTTTTTTGGCAAAATGTACAATAACTGTACTTGCGTATACTGAATGAATTTGCTACAATTTTACTTCTTTGATTTCAAATTGTGTAACTTGCTATTTTGTAATGATAAGAATCTCAAAATGGACAAGCATTTTTGTTTTTTCATACATTTAGGTATGATATTCCTCAGATTTTGCTGTTTTCCTATCAATGAATCAGATTTTCTCAATCAGTTTCACATTTTCAGATTTTGTTTACAAAAGGGAATATCATGCCTGATACATGGAGTAAGGCACAATTGAACTGAAAAGTCTACATGTTTATGCCATTATACCAAAACAAGATGAGTAATTTTTGTGTAAACACAATGTGAAGAGTATCTGTTCATAAAAAGTGGTCAGGTCTTAATGTACAAGATGTTTGCTTAACTGTTCAAAGAATGTAAACTCTAATGGTATGCGGACATTACTGCGAAATTAAGATAGTAGTGTTTCAATATTTGTATTTAGTCACTTAAGACACCTCAGCTGGGGACAAGATATGATGTGTTGTAAGCAATAATTAAAATTTTAACCCATTAGAGAAAAAGAATGAGATCTCTTGGGCTGGGGTCTATGAAGAATATATGCGTTATATTTTTTGAAATCAAATTGTCTCCAGCAGGTTATTATTAATTGATGATACAACAGGGAAAATAAGTTCAAATAAAGAATGTTGCACTTGCAACATGTTGACCTTCATCTGTGCTTTGATAGAGACTATAATCAATAACCATTAACCACTGAATGTTTTGCTCATGGGAATTACCAACTGAAACACAACAACAAAAACAAAATGGACCCTTAAAGGCCCACTGTTGAGGGTCAACTCAAGCACAGAAAGGATGTCAACTAGTCCTGGAATACAGGCACATATTCACGAACGTGGACTGTTGCAGCGCCATAGTGTACAAATTGTGGGAGGAAATCAAATGTTGTATTTTTCCATAGTGTCATGGCAGTTTCTGTTGCATTAAGGGTGTCATTAGTACACCCTTTCCATGATTTTAGTCAAAAGAGGGAATTTTTCATTCTGTCATGACAGTGGGCTTTTAAGAAGTCTGGAAATCTGCCAGAGAAGCAGAAATAATAATATTGATCCGTGCCAGCCACATTTTCTGAAACATACTCGTTCGAAAGTAACAAGAAGACGACATAATTGGCATGCCTCCACATCTTGCTTGTGGTAGTAGACTGTTCAACACAATATACTACAACAAATACTACACGAAACGGTTAAATCAGAAAGACAGAACTTTGTAAATTTGATTGATGGGTAAAACTAGGAGCAAAAACAACACCCCCCCCCACTGATTTATGGCCAACTGACAGAGTATACGAACTGGCACCTCCAAAAGTATTCAAGTAATTAGTCACTCAGACGTAGGGGAAAGATTAATATAATCTAATGATCAATTTAATTTTAAAGTAATTGGATAATAGCAGTGATCTTGTGTACTATACTATCCCATTGGGTGTACTTGCAGCATCCCTTGGTGGTGGGGGGGGGGTAGGTGGGGGCGGGTGAAGATTGAGCAAGGCACATTATTTGAATGTGTGGTAAACTGTGTTGCCATGGTAACAGCATATTATGGTAATAAATCAGGGTCCTAATGGGGCAGGGTTCTATCTTAGCAGTCGCCCCTTTTGTTCAACCTGTGTTTGCTAGCTTTTTATTCCCCCCCCCCACCCCACAAGTGAATGGCCTGTTATGCCACTATTTGTTTTACGATAGCTGAAGAATGTCTAGCAAGGTGCACATGATTTGGACGCAACTCTGAAAAGTGTAGTGACTTGCTTTGTCTTTGAAAGTGAAATCATTTTGTTGGCATTGCATAGGACTAGACAAGTTCAGAACTCCTGACCTCAAATAAAAACACAATGCTCCCAGAATTATGTAAATGCTGCAGTCATATATACATTTCATCTTTGTTGCACAATCATTCATTATCTAAAAAAAAAAAAAAATGCTGGGATGATGATATTTGTTATGTAGATTTTTATGGGATCAATTTGGGCCAGAGATTAATTTCAATACTCGTAAATTAATTCTTATTTCTCCTCAAGTAAACAAATTCAGGACAAATCCTTACAGCCTGAATACACACTCTAGCCAGTGCATGTATTGGTATATGTTTCAACTCATTTAGTCTTTGAGGCATTTTTTAATTCTCTCAATCGTGTTATTGCCCTTTAACCGATTAAGTATCAGACTGAATATTACAGACTTATGCAAAATCTTGGGGATGTTATTGGAATGTTACAAAGAGAGTTAATTTATGATTGATGTGATTAGAAAGTAATGGTTTTGATCACGAAGACAACTATCAAATAAGCTGAGTTACAAATCAATTTCCCACGATTAGTTCACAGAGGTTGGCCTAATGTGACGTGTGCAGTGAATGTTTTGAAACTAAACTTGCAGGTGGACTTCAAATTCACTTTCGGTAATTGCATAGTTGTTATGGTTGATTTCTATTACAACGTTGGGCCCTGTATGTTCACCTGTATGTGACTGTAACAGTATTCAGCGATCAATTTGTAAAATGAGTCGTGTTGCGATAGGTACGCTTACTAATGGCAATTAAATTGATGTTTCAAAGAACTTGAGTTGGGAAAAGAATGTTGTTATTAGAAACCTCGGCACTTCCACATGGAGTAATACATGTACAGTGTATATGGCTATAATTTCTGTGACTACGTATTCTCTTATCAAGCTTTTGTGCACTGTTTTGCCTGTATAAGTAAGTGTGCGTCTGTCTGTCTGTTTGTGTCTGTGTGCGTGCATGTGTGTGTTTAATTGTTTTGTGGGTTCCATAGAACATTACATGGCCTATATATTTGGCTTTTATTCCATCAGCCTCATTGGGTAAAAAAAATCTGTCTTGAGGGTAGAAAAACAATTCATGTAGGTGAGAATAAAGAGTTACCCCATAGATCAGTGTGTGTGTGTGTGTGTGTGTGTGTGTGTGTGTGCGTGCGTGCGTGCGTGCGTGCGTGCGTGCGTGCGTGCGTGCGTGCGTGCGTGCGTGCGTGCGTGCGTGCGTGTGTGTGTCTGCCTGTGTGTCTGTATATGATTGTGCGTGTTTTTAACCCGTTGCTTACGGGAACCGGATGGGCCCTGTACAAAGTCTATGGAGATTTAAAGAATCTCGTAGGCAACGGGTTAAAACAGTATGTTCCATTGGGTACTGAACAATTTTAAGCTCAAATCCTTCAAGAAATGCTGATTTATTTTTCGACCTCCATTACAATGACATTCTCAGGGGAATAAAAAGAAAACTTACATTATTTTGTAAAAATAACATAAAATTCGTAACCGATGAATCATAGCTTTTAAGAGAGGCTCAAATGTTGGGCATCTTACTCCGGGCGAGGGGACGTGTGAATTGCTTCCATAGTGCCGCTGGTCCGATGCATGGAGACAAAGCCATTAGCATCACAATACAAGACCGAATTAAAACCACCCATTTTCCTCCAAAATTTCCCATTTCTAGGGCTTATGCACTCATTGCCCGCTTCTTACCAGACCGACCCGTGATAATTTTACAACCCAAGGCATTTTTGCCTGTGGATATACTAATAGTGGACGGGCGTAAATAATTCATCTTTTTCTTTCTTTGAGTGGTGTAAGTGCATTTTCGATTTCGGGGAACCAGTTTGGGTGCATGCATGCATAAGTGGATAAATGGATATGGCCGCATATATGCGATTTATGACCTCCCTCCTTGTTTTTGCCCCTTCCCTACCAGTTTGTTATACCACTTAATAATTAGGTCATACATGTACTACAAAGAAATATTAAAGGTTGAATCTGAGATAGACACCAAATTTTCAAGAGGAAAAAGGTTCCAGCATGGTGTAATTGTTGTCACATAGTATTTTGGATTCAAACTACGATAACAAGATACAAATCCAGGCTTTCAATGTATTCCATTTATATTGTTGTTGTTTTTCAAAGCAATCAAAATGAAATAAAATGGGTATATCACTCTGTGTTAGAATTTATTTCCCTTTTATAGATTATCATCAACTGGATTTTATTTATATCTTCCAAAAACCTTTGGAATGATTATGCCAAGACATGTAGGCTATGTCCTGCACTATCAACACTAATTACCAATTTATAATTTTGTCATTATTTCCTTTAAAGTACTAAATGATATTTTTGAATAAAATTAGGTTGATGATTTATTGTATCTGAATCAAATGTGGTTAATTTCATCGCTTTGTGTCATAGTACTGATACTTAAGTTGAATTCCCCTTTAAATATACATGTATTCACCTTCCATAAAAAGTACAAACCCATTCTTTAATGGAACAATTTCTCCAATAAACCCAACAATTTTGACACATTATAGTGTGACACTGAATCCTCTAGAAGCCTGTGAATTACGCAAATTTCAATGCATTTCACACCTTAGCCTGTATTCTCTGACCCCTGGCGAAGTGAATTCTAATGACTATTTGGAGTTGTTAACTCTTAACATGCCAGAGAAATTACAGCTGTATGGACATTGCGTGTATTGTGTGGTGCATATTGGCTCCTTTGGCACTGAAAAGGTTAATGGTCTGCTGCTGCAAGAAGGAATAGCGCCCTCTTTTGACTCAAATGATAAAAGCAGGGCACCAATGTTTCCCACAATTCCTTTGAATCATAACACTTTATACGTGAATAATCTCTTTAAGTACATGTCGCTCTTCACCTTCCAATAAAAAGTGCAAACCCATTCTTTAACCCAGCGGTTTCTCTGATGCTAATGTAACAATTTTGACACATGTCAGCACGCCGCTGAACCCCCTAGAAGCTAGAGAATGAAGAATATTCAATTTCTTTCACACCTTCTCCTGTGTTCGCTGACCCCAAGCTATTATCAAGAGTATTGTGAGGACCATTTTGGAGGTGTTATATGTGGTGGGGTAGCTCAGTTTGAGGCCGCGAGTAAGCAAATACCAGAATTTCATTATTCCTTTTCACAATGTTTGAAAAATGGATTGATGGACATTTTCTTTGTCCTTGCCATAAAAAGAGTTCCACAGGGGACTATGAATAAAAAAAAGGGGGGGTGATGTTTGTGTCTTTGTGTGTTTGTATGTGTGTATCTGTGTGTCTCTCTGCTGTGTATGTCTGTGTGTCTTTGTGCATAATTATGTGTTTGTCTGCCCGTGTATGGCTGTGTATATCTATTTGTTTATGTCTGTATGTCTCTTTGTGTATGTCTACATATGTGTGTGGGTGTGTATGTGTGTTTGTGTTTGTTTATTCATCTGTATCTATGTGTCTGTGCAGTGTTTTCATGTGTTTACAAATTATCAACTGTTTATTGTGTGTTCATCCTTTAATGAATTTCATTCCAACTTTGATTTAGTGACCCTTGATAATGTATAGGCCTACATGCAGGTATATCAGTTATATGGGAGTAGAGATTGTTTTTCACAAAAGGCTTAAACTTCTTTTTTATTATTTTTCACATCTGTTTGTGATTTCCAAGAATGATGATTGTACAAAAAGCAAGGATATCAAAATATAAAGTTAGCATCTGCAACTATATATAAAAAAAAAAAAAAATCAAATTATGACTAATCAAACTTTACAACTCGCAGATCACCAGTGTGATATCTAGCACTTGAACGTGTGCATTGTGTTACTATCAGTACTCCCCAGGTTGGTGAAAATTAGCGGGTTGCCACTAGCAGCCACAAATAACAAAGAGCTATTTCGTACCAGATGATCTTGGCCCACACATTATGAAAATATTTGTTTTATTTTTATTTTTTTAAATGTGTGGGGATATAGATATTTCTCAGAATTGACCTTGTATTCCAAATGGTGGTTTTGATGTTGAATAAGATGTCCTTATTAACTCCAAACCACGAAACAAGGGCAAGGTAGATCCTGGTGTCTAAATTTTTTTTTTTTTGGGGGGGGGGGTTCTTCTTTCTCACCTGCTTTCTTATTTCTTTATCCCTCTCATTTCCTTTCTTTTTTATTCTTTCTTTCTTTCCTTTTCCATTTTTACACTAAAGGCTTGTTTTCTTTCCTTTCTTACATAGTTCTCACATTCATTCTATCTTTCCTTTCTCACTTTCCATATTTCTTTCTCACATTCTTTCTGTCTTCACTTCTCATTCTTTCTTTTACACTTTCTTCTTTGTCTTTCTTTCTTTCTTTCTTACTTTCTGTCATCTTTTGGTTTTCTTTCTTTCTGTTTCTTTATTCCCTTTTTCTTTTCTATTTTTTTCTTTTCTGCCTTACTGTTTATTTTCTTCCCCAAACCACTCACTCACTCAGTGCACTTGTACTCAAAGAATGTGATCACAGTAAACTACTGAATTATATTCCAAATTAAGTACAAACAAAATTAAACAAAATGAAATTAGTGATCAATTTTTATAGATCTTATCCCTCCCCCCCTCAAAAAAAGTTTAACTACAACTGAAATATATTTTTATCATAATCTCTTCTCTCCTGAAAGTTCTGTCATTTTACCACTGTTGATTTGTTAGCATCTCATGAACGTTCTTACTAGATGTCATGATCTCTTTCTGCCTCTGTGCAGAGTATCTAATCCTGGTAACTCTATACTCCTCACTGTGCATACCATCCAGCATTCGTGTTGATTCACCTTTCAGCAGGCTTGCACTGATGAAGGATTATATACAATCATTAGGTTTCAACACTCGCACTCCTGCCATTGTTCGGATCATTTTTAGTCTAGCTCCCCGGGGTATTTGGCCTTTACCCGAACAAAGCGAGGATTAATATACATTACCGATGAGATTCAATGCATGCGGACCATGAATTGCATGTGGCTCCATCAAATGAGGTCGATATAAAGGAATTATCCCCGAACAATTAAACGTTTTCTTCCTGTGCGCATGATGTCGGAAGATTATGTTCCAACCAATTTGTCACAAAAACTCACAATGTCACTAACTGAGCTTTGTTGTATTGTGAGACATGGCGTCAGTGACCTGTGACACGACATTGAATTGTGTATTTCCTGTATGTCAATTATATTGTTGAAAATCTCACCCACATGTGAAAAAATGGGTCTCAATGATGATTTGAAGGAACATGATAAAAAAACGGTTCCCCCCCCCAATAAAAAAAAAACTTTTGTGTGGGAGTTTGCATGGAGGTAGAAAGGGAGTTTGTGTCGACATTTTATTTTGCATACAAAATGTTGTTTGTGCTTTTGGCATTACGTGGATCGTCCAATAGGTGTGTGTTTAGGACAGGGAGTGGGGGGGGGGGTTCTGAGCAAATCGATTGAGGGAGTAGTAGTGGACTGCTTACCCTAATATTTCAAATATTTTAACTAAACCAACCTATACTACACCTCCCCCTCCCCACCTTTTCTTTTTAATATACATGGGGGAGGGGGAGGGGGGAAGGAGGGATGTACATCAAAGTGGGTTAGGTAAGCTGAAAATGGGGAGGCGGGGGGGGGGTAAACAGTCCACCATAAGAACTACCATTTAACACTTTGTACGTGAATATTGCAATTTTGCATATTCATACAATTAAATTCAACAATTGCAATAATTAGTTTTCTCCATTACGTTTGTACTAAAAAAGCTAGCAAATGGCCAAAATGCTTAAGCAACATCTATAGAATGATTACTGAATGGAGCAATAAATTCAGCATGTAAAGAGTTCATATACTGGATATTGATATTGAGTGCCCACCACCCCACCCCACCCCCATATTGTGAAGGTTGAATCTGAAGTCTGATCAGTTGCACCTATGCTTGTATCAAAAACAAATTCATGACAGTAATCATACATTCATAGTTGCAGGTGGCTATATTCATGACAGTTTGTGTACGTATATCATTACAATCAATATTTTGAAGCCGAAATTCTGTGTAATATCCTTCTTATATTTCTGACCCTTCAAACACCAATAACATTCTCAAATTGCAAAGTCCACACTGCTACTGCCTCAGGCTGTGGATTTTGTAGCTCGTACAGTCCAAATTGTGTCAATCATGTGCCAAAAATGTGTAATAAATAGCTTTTTTAGTAAAAAAAAATATATATATGTATATATCACGGTCACGCCTCACGTCGCTCCTAGTTGCTTTCTACAAAATTCTCCTGTCAAATGCTGGAAGCATAATATATTTGTGGATTTGGGTCAGGAGTTCACCCCTGTTGACAACTTTTTGTGGTCAGAAATTGTATCTTTAAAAGTCAAGTTTTTGTGAGATTGAGATGTCAAGTGCAATATTTCTCATTCACAGCTTTCTACTTTCTGAAATTGAAATTCTGCCTCATTACAATCACATATTCTGTTTTCTTTTCCTTTTTTGCATAAATGTGTTTATATTTTATTCATATATTTATTTATTTATTTATTTATTTATTTATCTATTTATTCATTTATTTATTTATTTATTTTATTTATTCATATATTTATTCATTTGTTGTTGTTGTTGTTGTTTTTTTTTGGGGGGGGGGTATCTGAGTCTTCATGTTAGATTGTTGTGCAGGACCTCCTTCTCCTGATGAAACTTCACTGGAAGATCCTGAATCATTTTTTTTTTGTGGGGTGAGAGATCGTTTTTTTTGGGGGGGGGGGGTGGAGGCACAGCCAGTTCATCTGATTGTGTTAATCCCACCACCCCTCCTCTCTTTGTATTACCAATACCAGTAGGGTCCATGCAATAGTGTCACGGCAGATTTGTCGCCACCTCCTTCTGTCACTGAACCTCTTCCTTCAATAGATACCATCTGTGACCGCATCACTCCACAGGATGAGAATACACCATCTTGCATAGTCTTAGTGCTTGGGATGCCAAACCCTTGACCAGTCCAGTGCAAAGTCTGTAAATATGGCTCTAATTAAAATTTCTTATTCGTCATCATCTTCATGTTTGTCATTGTCTTCTTCTTCTTCTTTTTTCTTCTTCTTCTTCTTCTTCTTCTTCTTCTTCTTCTTCTTCTTCTTCTTCTTCTTTTTCTTCTTCTTCTTTATCTTCTTTATCTTCTTCACTTCCTCCTTCTCCTCCTCCTCTTCCTCCTTCATCGTTTTCTTCTCCTCCTCCTTCTCTTCTTCCTGCTCCTTACTTTTTTTTCTTTTCCTCCTTCATCGTTTTCTTCTCCTCCTCCTTCTCTTCTTCCTGCTCCTACTTTTTTTTTTTCTTTTTCTTCTATTAATATTGCCCATACAGAATGGAGGGCTTGAACATAGATCTTCTGTTCTGTACTTTATCACTACATCAAATGTATCACACTGTTTAGAATTTAGAAGTCAAATATTCAGGATTAGATTTTCATTTTAAGGCATTTAGAAGAAGAATAGAGAGGAGATAATAGAAAGAATGCAAGGAGGAAAGGAAACTAGTTACTTATTTTGTCAAATATAAATTTTCTATTTACTTATTTTAAACAGATGCTTACACTCACATGCTGGTAGTGTTGTTTTTATATTGTTTCTCTCTGTTTCCGAGACATATGCTTTTTTCCTCTTCTGCCATCCTCTACTCTTTTCTTCTTCTTTCCTTCTCTCCTTGCATTCTCTCTCTCTCTCCTCTTTTATTCCACCTCATACCCATACCCATATTCCACTTGACTTCAATAACCTCATAGTGCCCCCTTGTATTTCAAATGAAAATCAAAACCCGAATATTTAAATCAAAACAAGACATGGCTATACACCCATACAATGAGAAGCAGATGGTGGAGCAACTCTTAGATGCACCCCATCTCGCTATCCCCGTCAAAACCCCGAAATCCCGGGGAGAGAGGCCTGTAATGCGAGGCATTTGACTCTGATACCGACCCCCAAACACCACAAATGCCTCCCGAATTACCAGGTTCGTGACAGGCCAGTCAAAAAACATCATCCAGCTCCAAGATGATGCAGAGATTTGAGAAATCTGGGATGCACTTTGGAGCTTGATGGGCATTCAAGAAGTTGGCCGCTGGCTATGATGCAGATGTGTCAATAGTGTGGTTCTATAACTTGTCTGCAAAGTCATGTACGTACATATGTTGTGTTATATTGCGAAATATTCTGTGGAAACCTTATGAAGTATACACGTTTATCAAGTTGGAAACTGTCTTGTACACATTTATTTTGTGTACTTTCAGAAGATTGTAAAATTATTTCATGGAAGATGTAATGAGATATCACAGTATTTGTTGAAATGATTAGTGTGTTGTAATAAATTGCAGAATAGTCCAAGGAGAATATTGTAAGGAAATAATTTAAAGTGACCTCTGAAACAAGTTTTCAGTTATCATTTTTAAAGTTATTTTCATAAATGGTTATTTTTGTGTGATTTCATTGAAATAAAATGATTGAATTTCAAGTGTAAGCACATTTGGTATGATGTGTACATGTGTTAAAAACAGAGCTGCCAAGAAGTAATGATTTTCAGTATTTTGTACTGAAATTTGGTGAGAATACTGAAGGTTTTATGCAAAATACTGATTTTCAAAACTTTGAATTATGTGTAATTGTGTATTCCTATGACATGCGTACCAGAGATACTAATTATTTTGGCAAAATACTGATTTTCCACCGTCAAATTACTGAAATGTTTTGAAAGAAGTTGGCAGCTCTGTAAAAACCTTGCAGATAAATTAAAATTGTGTACTGTACTGTTGGATATTTGTGGTGGTGGTGTTGATGACGTTGATAATGCTGATAATGATGGTAATGATGATACGATGGTTTTGGTGCTGGTGGTGAGTATTATGATGACGAGGAGGAGGAGGATAAAAATAATGTTGAAGACAATGATGGTGGTGATGGTGATGATGATGGTGGTGATGGTGATGATGATGAGGAGAAGGATGGTGATGATGATGATGATGACAATGATAATGATGATGATTATGATGATGATGATGATGATGATGATGATGATGATGATGATGATGATGATGATGTGGTGATGATTGCAAAAATATTTCTTACATGCTAGTAATGATGGCAATATATATTTTCCTAAATTGTTAATGAAAAGATACAAGTATCTGGTACACAGTATGATGATAATATGATGTCATAGGCAATGCCTATTGAGTTGCACTGTAATGGTAATGAGATTGGTATTCATATGGATATCAGTTAACAGCTAACAAACAATGGGTAAATGTAGTGAGAGCAATCTCGAAATCATTTGTGTCACATAACACACTACCATGTGGTGCCACTGTTCCCATTTCCAGAGGGGAAAAAAAGGAAAATTGAAGACAATTTGTTCTCCTCGATATTCAGTTTCTAGCTGTCATCGAACAAGTTAAGTGGCAATAAATAACTCATTCTCAATCCCCTCCCAGAAAAAAAAGCTTCCATTTTCCAGATCCATGTTCCCATCAACACACCAACCTAATGTACTCTTTAGTTGGAGACATTTCACCGACATCTGGTTGTCTAGGATCTCCAACCTATGGGGAAGAACATGAGGATAAAAATTAAATTGGATCATAAGTTAATATTCTAATTTGTAATTTGAAACGGCTAACATAATGCTAACTTGTTTCATTTTATAACTGTGGGCCTGCATGACATATTTCCTCATTTTTTTCATGATATTTAAGCAAAACTGTTAGCGGTTGCATAAAAGTTTGTTTTAAATACTCTGGGTAATTATGAATAGATTGGGTTCTGTAGAAAATTCATGTTCAATTGAAATCAAATTGTTGCCAAGGAGTTGATAAAATGTTACTTTCAGGAAAGTGATGATTTTTTTTATGAAAAGGTAGGCCATGGATGTAATTTGATCAATTTATTTAATCTGTGTCAATACACTGGGGTTTTTTTAGCTCACCTGAGCCAAAGGCTCAAGTGAGCTATTGCGATCGCTTTTTGTCCGTCGTCCGTCGTTCGTCGTGCGTCGTGCTTCTTCTTTCCCAATGCATGATTGGATTTGGCCCAAACTTGGCAGGAATGATCCTTAGGGGGTAGGGATTCAAGGATCCTCAACTGGTCCACCTGGCCCCCCAGGGGGCCCAGTGGCAGGGCCCAAAAGGGCCAAAAGTAGGTAGTTTTCAAACATCTTCTTCTCTAGTTCCAGAAGTAGTTTAGTTAAGCCAATTTGTGTGTAGATACCTCTAAATGTGCTGAATTAATGTTCCTCATGACAATGCCCAGGGTGGCCCGGTTTGGCCCCCAAGGGGGGCAAAAGTTTGGGGTAGGGCCCTATAGGAGTAATTCCCATTCACATTAGTGGATTTAGACCAAACTTGGTGGGAGTGATCCTCAGGGGGAGGGAAAAGAGGGTTCCTGGAATGGTACACCAGGCCCCCCTGGGGGCCCATGGGGTAGGGCCCATAAGGGCCCAAACTAGGTAACTTTTTAACCACAAGTCCATTTGTAACCAAACTTGGGTGGTAGATGTGTAACAGTGACCTTAATGTAATTTGGGGGTCAAAGGTCACATATGTAGGTCAAAGGTCAAATTAAGCCAAGTTTCTTCCTTGGTTGGTATTAGCCTTTTCTCTAAATCCAAAAATAGTTTAGTTAAGCCACTTTGTATGTAGATACCTCTATATGTGCTGAATTAATGTTTCTCATGACAATGCCCAGGGTGGCCCCGTTTGGCCTCCAAGTGGGGAAAAAGTTTGGACGTAGGGCCCTATAGGAATAATTCACATTCACATTGAAATAGAAAATTGCAGTTCAAAACAATCAGTAAGTGCTCAGCTTAAAAGTTGAAAATCCATGAGCAACCATTCCAGAAGTCCCGTAACATGGGCTTCTGTTGTATAGTGTTTTTCCATGTGCTCATTTTTATTTGTAGATATTTTGCCAGTGATGGCATACCGTCTAAAGTTTTGTGTTCTAGTGTGTTTATGCCCAGT
>JZLH01S0012723.1:10031-20709 GCA_001188425.1 Eucidaris tribuloides
ATTTTAAGTTGTTTTTCTTCAATTATTCCAATGAAATGGAAGAAGCGAATCTACTTAAAGTGATTAAACAATTGATATACTTTCTGATATTAGGAAAAATTAACAGTACTTGTTATTGATGTCTACAACAAAAAATATACAGTTTTTTACATTTTTCTTCCTTGCAGGAATAATACACTACCGATTAAAAAACATGTATCCCCTCAAAACGATTATTCGGACCAGCAAATTAACTATTCTTTAGAATGGAAGGAGAGTACAACATGCCCTTTTCATGAAAGGCAGTAACGACAACTATTTTAGTAAAAATCTTGTTTGTCTCGGCGTGCTTCTGCCATTCTTAAAGATGTATAAATGCTAACACTTAATAACAAGAATCATAATTTTTGTTCATAACTGACGATGACAGCCTAACGTTGCCATAGCAAACTGAAAATGGTATACACTTGCTAGATGCGTAACAAAACGGTACAAATAAAGAAACTCATATACGAAACTTTTGTTTTACGAAACACACATCATGCCATAATTTGGAATTGTTAGTGAAGATCATCTCTCGGTATATACCTCAAGGTAATATTCTACAATGTACCATATATATGGCTGTATATGTAGATATAATTGCACATAGATACTACCACATTACATACAGGTTAGTTTGTTACCAAATGCACAGTACGTATAACTGTATGTACTATATATTCATATACATGGTAACATACATATTAATATACATATATAGTTTGCGCTGTCGAGCCACAGGGTTCCAAAGAGACCATTAGGCCGTATCAAAAAACAAACTCTCAAGAGCGGGTATTGTTAAGGTGACTTGGACGGAGACCGGGCCGCACAACAAACACAACCTCTATCATAGGGTTTGTCAAACGTGACACGACTAAGACCGAGGAAGCCGAGCGGCCACCCAAACACAAACCTCCTCCATAGGGTTTGACAGACGTGACTCAAGGACCGAGGACCAGAGGCCAACCAGAATCGGGTACTGAGGCCAGGCTTGGGATACACGCTGACATAATTTAAAACAAAATTATCCTATAAGTTATGCATGTATAAAAAAAAAAGAATGACTTTTTGAGGTCTGATTTCAGAGTGTGTCAGCTGAGTTTCTTATAGTTATTCGTCGTTGCGCCAATAAATGGTAAGGACTGCAAGGGCAGAGGACGGGTTCTAGAGGAGCGACTGCTCGGCCTGGGTCTTGACTTGAAGTGCTGAACGTCGGCTTTTGACTGCAGAAGCGTGGGAAATGAGAAAACGAGACAGACAAACAATAGCAGTTAGGACATGGTCACATAAAGGCCGAGTGTGTCATCTTTATGCTGCTCAATGTTTGACCATTGTGACAATACACTTGGTTCAGTCACGGAAAATGCTATTTAAGAACCTTCAGCAAAAGTATAGGGAGCTAAGAAATCAGTTTTAGTGGAAATATATGTAAGAATGATCTTGACTTCGAATGTTGATTTTTTCGTCATGCCAGTGACAGAATGTAACAAAGCATTACAAGTGCATTTTGGGAGCAACGTAAGGAAATAATCCAAATGGCGCATCGCGGCGATTTAGCCCTTGGGCAAGAACCCAAAATCGCCCCCTAAAGATCCCCAAAACGCCCATATTACCTTGGCGGCGCCATTTCCTTCAGATCGCCCTATAGATTTGCTAGACAAATATTTCACATATATTTTTTTTCTATGGCATTGAACAAAATGAATTAATGGTTGCTTGGTATGATTGAAGCACACCGGCTAAAAGCATCTTAAACATCGGCAATCTCTTCATTGCATTGCTTCAAATTTCTAACTGTGCACCGAAAGAAGTAGCCTCAGTGGGTAAGAATAAATGCCCTCAAAATCTAAAAAAATAGCCCCCAAGGCTGCTAATTAAAATTCGCCCTATTAAAAAATAACAATTAATTACTACTGATTTGAGACCATACATGCGGTTGCAATCTTTTTCTACCTCGCTATGGCATTGACCATAGTGCAAATGCGATGGGTCGAAGACCTTGCATTCATTTGAGGGTCTGACACATGCCGCATGGCCATGTTGGTATTGTAATCATAGCCTGAACCCTATAAACTGCACCTAATTGAGATTTGGACAGAAAATGTGCGTAGAATCGTACACTACACAACTATTGGTTTTTTGCTACTACTATACTACTACTACTTTACATACTACTTGCTACTATATAATCGTACTACTGCTACTACTTTCCACTATTACTACTGATTACTCCTATGGTTACTTCGCAATGATGAGGAGAAACACAAGGAGGCAAGAGGGGGGGGAAGACGGAGGAGGTGAGAGGAGGAGAGAGGTAGGGGTGGAGACGAAGGACGAGAAAGAGAGGGGGATGAGAGGAGGAGGGAGGTTGGAGAAGGAGGAGATGAGGTAGGAGAAGGAAGAGGAGTGGAAAGGAGGAGGAGGTGGTTGGAGAAGGAGGGAGGTGGAAGAGAAGGGGAGGAGGAGAAGGAAGAGGTGAGAGATGGAGGAGGATGAGAAGGAGAAGGAGGAGAGGGAGGGAGAGAGGAGAGGGAGTAAGGAAAGAGGTGGAGGAGGAGGAGGAGGAAGAAGAGGAGACGAAAGGTGTGGAGAATGGAGAGGAGATGAGGAGGAGGTTTGGAGGAGGAGGAGAGAGAATGGTGGTGGTGGAGGAGGAGGAGGTGGAGAGGAGAGGGAGGAGGGAAGAGGTGGAGAAGGAGGAAGAGACGAACCTAACATAAAGAATCACGTGGAGACAGGAGGAGGAAAGGAGTGGAGGAACGGTTGGAGTAAGAAGGTGTCGAGAAGAAGGAGGAGGAGGAGGTGGAGGATGGAGGAGGAAAGGAGGTGTGAAGGAGGAGGAGGAGAAGGAAGAAGGTTGTTCGAGATGGACAGGAGATAGCAGAGGAGAGGGAGGTGGAGAGAGGAGGAGGAGAGGAGAGAGTGGGAGGGAGGAAGTAGCGTGAGAAGAGAAGGTGAGAAGGAAGGGAGGGAGGAGGTGGAGGAGGAGGAGGAAGGTGTAGTGGAGGAGGGAGGAAGGTGGAAAGGAGGAGGGTGAGAAGCAGAAAAAAGGTGGAGGAGGAGGAGAGAGTGGATGGAGGAGGATGAAAAGGAGGTGAGAAAGAAGGTGGAGAAGAAGGAGAGAGGAGAGGTAGGAGGAGTGGGAGGAGGAAGGAGGAAGAGTGGAGGAGAGAGAGGTGGAGGAGAGGCAGGAGGAGAAGAAGGGGGGAGGAGAGGAAGACTGTGGAGAATGGAGGAGGTATGATGAAGGAGAAGGAGGAGGAGGAGAGGAGGAGGAAGAGGGGAGGAGTAGAGGAGGAGGAGGAGGAGGAGGAACGTGGGAGCGACGGAGGAAGAGTTGGTGTGGGAAGGAGGAGGAGGTGGAGAAGTAAGGGAGGGAGGAGGAGAAGGAAAAGAGGTGAGAGATGGAGGAGATGAGAAAGGAGATAGGAGGAGAGGAGGAGAGGAAGGAGGTGGAGGAAGAAGGGAGCGAGGAGAAGGCAAGAGGTGGAGATGGAGGGAGGAGGAGGAGGAAGGAGGTGCGAGAAGAAGGTGAGGAGGGAGGGAGTGAGGAGGAGGTGGAGAAGGAGGAGGAGGAGGTGGTGGAGAAGGAGAGGGGTGTAGGAGACAGAGGAGAGAGGAGGAAGAGGTGGAGAAGGAGGAGGAAAAGGAGGTGGAGGAGGTGGAGAAGAAGGTGGAGAAGAAGGAGGAGGAGGAGGTGGAGGAGGAGGAGGAGGAGGAGGAGGAGGAGGAGGAGGTGGAGGAGGAGGAGGAAGAGGTGGAGGAGGAGGAGGTGGAGAAGGAGGAGGAGGAGGAGGAGGAGAAGAAGGAGGAGAAGAAGATCTTCAGATGTAGCTTAAGGTGAGACACACCAATGTAGTTTGTTCCGTCACAATAGAAACTCCACGTTAGGGCAAAACATGGTGCAATTGAAGAGACACGTTAAAGTTTGCCATACTCCGTACAAAGAGTTATAATGAGAATAATAATATAAAAAAAATAATCCGGATGAACCACTCACTTTGAGGAGGTCTGATGTTTCTGCTGTCTTCAGTTTGGTCTCTGACAGCATGTCTTTGTGTTGGAACCATGTGTGCTGTAGCACCTGTGATGTACTAGGCCTCTGGTAGGGATCAACGTGTAGCATCCGGCTAATTAAATCCTGCCAAACACAGAGAAAAACAAAGGATTTGTGTCAAAATTAATGCTAAACAGACAAATGAGAAGACTAGAAGTAGTCCTGAATTTATGGCACAATGCTTCCAGAATCAAGTACATGTATACTGTTTAACTCTTAACATGCCAGAGGATTTGAACCTCCATGGACTTTATGTGTATTATTTGGTGCAGATCTGCAACTTCGGCACGTTAAGAGTTCAAGTTTCTGCTGTAAACATTTCATAGTCCTACTTTTCCTCTTTGTTATTTTGTTATTATCAGAAAATGCTGTGATGGTGAAATTTATTGTGTAGCTTTCTATGAGATCAATATTTTTCAGGGGCAGAGATTAATTTAACACTGGCAAATCAATAATTGTTTCTCCTGAAGAAAACAAATTAAAGACAAATCCTTCCAGCCTGAATATGCACTCTAGCCAGTGTATATATTGGTCTATGTTTCAACTAATTTGGTTCTTGATGCATTTTTGACTTCCCCCAATCATGTCACTGCCCTTCAACGGGTCACACATGTTTGAACAGTGCCACATTGTGCAATGTTTTGATTGCAATGTCAACTTCAAACAGCTATAACTTTTTACACAAGCAAGATGGAGAAGAGTCTAGAGTACAAAAGTTGTAGATCAAAGTAAACCCTTTTGAACAATATTATTTACATCACTACGTTGTGAATAATTCTCAAGATACCATTAAATCTGTGAAATTGATTTAAAATCAATCAATATCCACAAATACATACATGTAGCAAGTGTATGTTTCCCTAGTTTACCAAAACTCTGGATAAAGATCTCAAATTAATAGGAAAATAAAATATTCACTAAACAATAAACTAAGTGAGTGAGAGTTATAGAATTATTGGTAATAGGTAGGAAAATTAGGTGTTTATACGAGGAGGGATGTTGATCATGTTTTGAGAAGGACGCTAGAGTTTGAGGTGGCTGGTCAGAGGGGGAGGGGGCGCCGAAACAGAAGACTATGAATAGAAGCAGGTGGTTGGGTAGAAGTGGAGGTCTTGGGTTGAGGGAGGAGTGGATGGCGAATAGCCAGTAAGTGCGAGGGAGGGGTGAGTGTGTGATTCTGTGATGCTGAGTGTGAATCTCGGCCACCTCCGTAGCTCTTGGCGGACTAAACCCGATTAACATATATTTTAATCGGGTATTTCAGACCAGGTTTACTGGGGGGGGCCGTCAATTTGACCCTCCCTAGATCTTCGGCCGCCGATCGCGGCGATCGCCCGAAAAATTTACATTGCCGCATTTCATTTAGAGTCTGGATGTAATAATACTGCACCAAAACTGTAATGGTAAAATTTTCATAAAAATTATTTTTTTCTATTTTTTTAAGTTATATTTAATTATGCCAAATAGTGCTATGAAATTATTGTTTTCGCCGTATAACTCACTGGTACAATAGCTAGTAGAATAGCGTAATTTTGGTTGAAAATATTCATTTTTGAGCAATTTCTCGCAATTATCTACGCAAAAAAAATTTGCCGAATCAATTGGAATTAATTTCTTATGTATTGTATTGTTTTGTGAATTTCTTATTGTATTTCTTTGTTTTTTAGCTTTTTGTTTTTCTTATTTTTTTTTTTTCGATGAATTTGTTTGGGGACACTTTTGCAATCATAAACAGTCATTAAAATTTAATTCATTTCAACCACGTAAAAGCAAAATAATTCATACATCTTATGATTTTTTGGCTGAATAACACAATTTCCATTGATTTTGTCCCGCCTCACGCGTACACGAAATCACGTTTTTAAGCCAATTTTGGGGTTGTACTGTCATGTTATAAAAAAGTTCACGGCAAGCTGTCATAATTGGTATAGTTCAATTTTCGTCCGAGAATGGTGGTCTCAAAATGATGCGCAAGACTTTGAAGTAAAAATGTCAGCAAGTCACGCGATTTTCAAATAATTTGCGCGGCGGCTATGTTCGCGAAATTCGTCGGAGGGGGGGGGGGGGGGGGTAAATTGACCCCCCCCCAAGTTAATATAGGTGTTAAAACTGGATTACTATACTTACTAGCGAGGCTCATACAGCCACGTATAATGGGTGCAAACATTATTTCAGGATTAGGGGAAAACATAAGTTTGATAAAATTGTACCATCTACATATTAAAGGTGTCAAACAGTCATATAAGACACCATTATTTTTGTTATTTTACCTTTGCTAAATCTGACACGGTGTCCCAGTTACCCCCTTCCATTGACAGGAATTTCCCTTCCTGTATTCTGGACAGTATCACCTTGCCTGGGTCATCTGCTTTGTGTACAAACGGTGTGTATCTGGATGAGAAAAGAATGTGATCACAATCAAAATGTGTTCAATTCAATTCAATTCAAATCAAGTCAAGTATATGAAAGCTATTTGTTTTGTTTACATGCATACAAAATTTCAGTACAATAATAAGAGTAATAATATGAGACCTGTCACCAGAATACCCCATAAAGTTGCACATTTTACGAAACATAAACAAAGAAAGAGAATACTTTGGGTGAAAAATATAAATATGCAAACATTTGCAACATGTTAAGGTCATAAAATTATTGATTTTTTTTAGGACACTTCACTTTTCATGCTTTATATCATGATTACGATATTTGGCACTTTCCTCACCTTTGGTTGTGCGACTCTATCAGGGTATCATGGTGATGGATCACAGAAATATTGTCTGTAAAAGCTACTTTTTTTGTTTACATGCATACTAAATTTCAGTAAAATGACAAGAGTAATAATATGCAAATATACACATGACAAAGATTGTTTTTCTTCCTCTTCAAAAAAAAAAATTATTAGATTGCAATTCAACTTATAAATGTACTATTAATAATTTTTGGACATTTTAGAAAATTGAATCTGCTATCACAAATTTTACATCACATATATTTTTGTGATTTTTCCTCAACTTTCACACTTTTGTTGAAAAGAAATCCTGCTTTCAGGTAAAACTATGGAAGGTAGCCTCTCTGTATGAAGAGAAATATCCTATGAGAAGCTTCCATCTAAGATGAACATTTACAGTGTAGGGCCAGATCATTTCTGGTCGTCATCACTCCCGATGACGACAAGAGCAATTCAGGTTGAAACGTCGAGTGGGATCTTTTAAGAGCTAGCATATCTCAAAAGAAATTCACATGGTGTAATCTCTGCAAACCTTATCTTAGATCCAAGTTACTCACCCTGCTAGCATTGTGTAGAGGATGACCCCGAGACTCCAGACATCACACGCTGCATCATAGCCTTGTCTCTTTAGAACCTAGTGGGGGAAACAAAATGAGAGAGCGTCAAAATAAGTATTACTGTGATGAAAGTAATGGTGATGATGATATGACAATGATGATGCTGATGGTTAATGATGATGATGATGATGATGATGATGATGACGGTGATGTTGATGATGATGATGATAATAATGGTGATGATGATGACGATGAAGATAATAGTGATGACACTGATGGACATGATAGCGATAATATGACAATTAAAAATGAATTCAAATTTTGTCTAAGTCACAGTGATTTATGGGGTCCCCATAGATTCTACTTTCATGAAGCTGACTGTAATCACCCTCTACCTGTAAACAGCTTGTTCTACACAGTCACGTCACGTCTCATTGATGGAATAAAGTACAATCACAGTACTCACATACCAATACAATTTACTCTACCAGTGGAAATGTGACTGTGCTTTACTTTGTATATGTGACATGAATGTTTACAACAGGGGTTCTCAATTATTTTTGTTGAAGCGACACTATGAAACACATGAAGCGAGCGGAGTGAGTGAAACATCACAGTGTTTGATCCAGGGGCCCGTTTAAGGAGGTTGACGCCCCCCCCCCCCCGAAGGTTTTGAAATATGAGGCCTTTTAAGTGGACCAGAATGGCTCTAATTAATGTCAACTACTGAAGTACAAATTCAAACAAACTAGAGTCAACACAATTTACGTTTTTTTTTTCACAGCAGTGTCCATGCGCCACTTCGGAGGAATAATGCGCCAAAAGTGGCACGCGTGCCGCTATTTGAGAAACCCTGGTTTAGAACAAACCCCATACACGGTGGATACTGACCTCTGGAGCCACAAAGTTGGCAGTGTAACAGGGCGTCATCAGCAGCCCATTGTCGGCCCTCATCTGCTTGGCGAAACCAAAGTCTGCTATCCGCAGGGTGGCGGCCGAGTGGCTGTCGTCGGCATACAGTATATTACTGGGCTTTAGATCCCTGTGAACCACCTGGTCAAAGTCAAATTGACAAGAGTGTGAGAATGAAGGAAGCTGTTGGGTTATATAGGGTCTCAAAGACACTATTTTTTAAGCTCCAATTTTACACATTATTATGTCTTCAGAATCTTCCCTCCGATATTACTATGTAGAAACACGAAGACCAAATTAAATTATATGTCTGCAACCAACTCATAGCTTATTTGGGAATTACGCATGCGCAATCGCGTCTTTGCAAAGAAAATTGGGCGTCCAATTTTTCCCATATTGGACTCCCCCCACATTGCGCATGTGCACGCATTGACGCATCACGGTGTGGCGAGCGCTCATGCCATACCGGCGCACCGGTTGAATCTTAATTTACAGCATGTGTAGACTGACATACTTCGTCTCGCCCAATACTTGCCAACTCCTAGCTCGACCAATAAATTTGTTTATTGGACGAAGACGAAGAATCCAATTTTATATCAATGTCAAACTGTGATGGCTTCATAATATTGCTTGAATGGACAAACACACTCCCTAGAAAAACATAACAAAACTTTGGAAAGTTGTGCTGTGCTGCCACTGGCAAGATATGTATGAATGAACATCACATGTGACTTATTCATTTGGTGTACTCGAAACTGTACCACAGCAGTCAATGGGGAGAGATGGATGTGGTAAAACTGGGTATTTATAGATTTTCATTCTTTCAATTCACTAGGTGATTGTTTTGAAGTACAATTTCTCAGGGCTTCAATTTCAGACCTTATCAAATACACTTATAGCAAGGGGGATTAAATATGTAGCTCAATTTTTTCACACTGTAATCATTGTTAAATTATGCTTTTGAAGGCAGATCACAAGGTATATGAAAGGGGTAGCACAACATATGCTCTGGTGACAATTGCTCTCGGCAATTCTCCCTATCGTATATAGCTTTCCGAGTCTGAACACATGTGGCACTCTAATTTTTTTACCCTTAATGATCGGGATACAAAACTTTCGGTTTACGCAAGCGCGATACACATCGAACGCCAAGTACTCGTGGATTGTGTCAAAATCTTTCTTATAACCTTGCAAATAATTTTTTCAAGTCCTTCATCTATAAAACAACCCTTCCATTTAGGTCATGACAGGAGCCATCGGCCGTCCTCACACACCTGCATTCAAGTTCCGAACGGCGTGTGCATGGTAGCATTCCTCTCTCGTGGCTTTCCTGGCGAGAGTTTCGGAGTTCATTCCTTCGTTCAGTAGTCGTAGGAACATTTCTTTCACTAAGAAAGTCCTTTAATCGCCACACAGACATTCCTAAAAATTATTCATAAGGTCTATCCATGTTAACTTGGGTTCGAGGTATTAATATTATGAATTTGACGAGGTTCAAAATGACGTGTTTGTGTGTTTGACTGTACGATTTACCGGCTATATGCGATAGGGAGAATTGATATTTCTGAAAATCTGGAAACAAAATGTTAGAGTTATGGTATCACTGTTTCGGGGGTTCAGGTTAGAGTTAGGATTAGGTTTAGATTCAGGGTTGTGGTCAGAGTTGGAATCAGGTTTAACATTTTCTTGCTGATGAACATTACTCTCCCTCACCCTTTGTTGATGTAGGAAGTTCACTGTGCGTGTGACTGTTAGCATGATTTGACACGCCTCCCTCTCTGATAGAAACTTCTGTTTTAGGAGTCTATCCAGGAGCTCTCCTCCTTTCATTAACTCCATCACCATGTAGACATTTTTGCCGTCGTCGAATACCTGAAAGAATGCAAGAAATTTCTCATTAAATTTGATATTGTTTATTACATTGTCATAGAGGCAAGTTGAAAAACTGACATTGTGATCACCTTGATACTGCGATGTGTGCGCACATTATGGTTTGCTTAATTATGATATGCAGGGTTTCTGTGTGGGAGAAGTGACCAACTAGGACAATGGATTTATGCAAAGGTCTGCAGATGAATACATACGGGAGATATTTGAAACCCTTTGAGGATTTAAAGTGGAATGAAACCCAGACACATTCCTGCATTCAGAGATTACAGAACAATACAAGAAGGAAATTAGTGAAAGTTTGAACTAATTTGGTTGAATAGTTCAAGAGTTATGTTTGTTCGAAGTTTATTTGATCCTTGTTATGGAGGATTGTTATTAAAGCTGGCAACTCTATCAGCTTTTTAGATGAAAGTGTGGAGAACTCTCTATTGGTTTTGCACACAAATTTGACTTATTCTCACTTTTTACCAAATATCTGGTTTGCTCTCGCTTGTTATGCAAGTATGTCCTAGC
>JZLH01S0012727.1:15360-29846 GCA_001188425.1 Eucidaris tribuloides
TGACACAGCAAAATATTATTCGCGCCCTTAGGCTATTTATAAAGGACTTGCCTGGTGAATATGTAAAATTAGAAATAACCCAGATTTTGAAAAAAAATGAGCAAAAAACAAATATTGTTGCAGTGTAGTCTGAACACACAGAGTTTCAATCTACTATCGGACGTTGAGCCGTATTTCTATGCTGCGCATGTGCAGGATGCTAGCGTTCTATGTGTACACTACCTATTGTACTGGGGCGTTGCCAGGAACCGGTCTAACTCCAGCACGTATAGTGTCACTGATGTCTGGAGACAGAGATTGATGACGGAAACTTATTTGCGTTGGTCAACGAAACCCATGACATCTCCAACTCCTAAGCAGATCAGATGAGTAACGGGCTTTTCATAAATGGATGTACTTGCGACCTTTCAACATGTTCACGAAGCGTTAAGCTGAAAAATTATCAGACAAATATTTGATTGATATAATCAGGAACAGATTTTTACCAATATTTTAAATCAATAAACCTACATAATTACAAAACAAATACCACGTTAATAACTCTTAGTATCAATTGGTATCGTCAACTAGACAGCACATAGATCAAAAAATAATGACGCTCAAGGACTACCGTTAACTGCATTATTAAATTTAGAGTTCATTCACAACTGCAAAAATAGGATAAATATAATAAGTAAGGGTCCTTTTATGATCTATACTTTAATTTAGTGTGTTTTTTGTCTATTTCTATTTATCACTATCGTTTTACGGTAATTAGAGTTTAAATGTTATTTAACTGTGTTGTTAACACCAATTTTTATTATTTGATGGACAGCGCTCATATGCCAATGATTTCGACCAATCTATAAAATATGTCATTAAGATTTTCAGAACTTATCACTGTGTCTTACGACCATGTTTGGGATTACAGCTGTCAGATTGAAATATCCTTTAAACATTGAATTAGCATGATTTGAGGGTTTGTATTATTGTTATTATAATTTTGCCCGGGGAGCCAGTCGATTTATTGCTCGTGACACATGCAGGTGACCAAAATAGAGAACGATTTAACGGCGGTGTTTTTCAGTTTTTGCCGGGGCGGGCGCGCGATGACTCGTTAGGGTTATCAAAAACACAGATTTTCCAAAAAAGGGTGTTTTTAAAGGACTGCGTCAACGTATTTAGGGGTATGTTTCTTTTTTCAAGCTTTTTTTTTTAAAAACTTGGTGCCAACCTATTTAGGTATGTTATTTTCCCCAAGCTTTCTTGTATTTAGCTATTTGGTTAGAAGTAGGCCAAACTTGTTTAGCGGGTCATATTTCTGGCGACAACTTGTTACGGGGCCAAAAATGTGTAGATTGAAGCCGGCGAAAACTTTTGTAGGGGGTGTATAATTTTGCCACAGAGAAAAAACTCGTTTAAGGGGTGTCGAGATAGATTTGGCTCACGATGTGCATACAGCATTTTATTTGGACTGCCCCCGGGTAAATTTTAGCCGGATTTAGAGTATGCAAAATTTGTGGGATTACATTGAAATGAGCAATGTGCAATAGATGTAACCGTTGTGCGCGCCTGACTTAGGACAGGCTACCGGACTGATCATAACTATTTGTCGCATAGCGAGTTACAGATGATAGAGGTTTCGATGAACGCATTATGGCAAGATGTCCACGAAGTTAGGATGTCGAAGGCTTTCGTGCAAACGAGCCCGCTGAGCTCTCAAGTGCACGTCCTGGGGCACTGCTTTCACAAAAGCGTCCCATCTCCTAAACTGCGTCTAACTAGAAATCTGGAGATAGGACGTTGGTGTCGTCTCACGAAAGTCCTATCCTATCTTCGTCCCATCTCGTCCGTAAAGCACGTCATAATCCTGGACAGCTCAGGGGCAGTCCTAAACTCAGTCCCTATCTCTATCTGCAGCTGTACAATCGCAAGCGTGGCTGCCGTAAATTGGCGTGCTGGTGCGTGCGCGCGGGCTATCTCGAAAGATTTCGCAATCCTATCACGACGGCGGTGCTGGCTGGGCAAGAAAGGGGACACTAAGAGCCTAGGCCGATAAGAACTGGCTCACAAGCTCAAAATCGGATTTTTCCCCGAGATTTTTGTATTTCATTATAGGATTTTGTTTTTATAGTGATGATCATTTGGGGTATTCATTCGCAACTGAACAGATTATTTCAGTGAATATTTTCTTACCTCAGAAATTGAATTTCAGTATGATGATTTGCGATGAGTTGATATTAAAAAAAAAATACAAATTAAAGACATCTGGATGGGATGATATTAATATGATTAATATAATAATAGAAGAAGAGACGACAAAGTAGGAAATAGAAGATTAGTATTTTTGGCATAGTCTCATGTTGTTTCAATGACTCTAAGTGATTTAAAACTAAATTGTAAAAATGATGTATATTGTAAATTGCTTCATTAAAGATTATTTTTTTTTTATGATATATTTACAGTCTGTTTGATATCGTTGATCTCTTGTTTACCTTTTCTCTATTCTGGTGATGTCTTGGTTTACAAAAAATAATACACATAGCCTAATTTATGGTTCAGCTTGCAGATTTACTCATATGCTTGGGCCTATATCCTTTATTTGTGTTTAATTTCGTGGCCTATTTCCCTTTTTTTTTCATTGCCGTATATTGATTCTGAATTATTTTTTTTTCTTTTACTTGCTTATGGAAGTCTAGAATCACTAGCTTGCAAATGCAATGAAATCTGACCAAATATGACATGTGCCAAGATCTCGGCGTGAGTTTTGTAATTGGCATTTGTACGCCTTAATTATAGACATTATTACCTTCTATATTTCTGAAGAGGACACCGTTCTTGACTTATCTTAACAAATAGTATACATATCATTCTCCTATTCAAGAGAATGCCTCATAAAGTTCGCCGTTAGAGTGACCCGCGAGAGTTAAAACAAGATCAACAACACAGCACCGAGGGTCAGTTTTGAATTTCGTGGACAGCCTCTCACCACACGTTCACACGGTCAGCATGTATTGTTCTGTATTGTCTACAAAATTTACCGATATTTCATATATCGTGTAATTGTAGTGCCAATGCATTTTTTTGAAATCTATCATGTCATAAACGGCAGAATATATTTTATTATACGTTTATTTTTTTTTACAAAATTTTTTTTTACCGGCGCCGCGGGCGGTAATCATTTTGCTGCTAAGAAGTTAAACTCTAGGAAAACAAACAGGTCTGCATTAATACTACACCTGTGTCAGGAAAAGTATATTACATTTTACGACTGTTACAAGTTCTCGTACGAACAGTTTATCGATACTTCAAGCGATACTATGCGTTGACGCATGGACTAGTCAGAGCAGTGTAGGACGTGTTCGTGAAACGACTTTAGACAGTGTCCTATCTTCCACCCAACTTTAGATTTGCGCGTTAGGATAGTAGCTAGGCTAGGAACGTCGTTGTTGAAAGCAGGCCCCTTGGTGTCACTCTTATTGTAGTGACTTACCTCCTCAGTAGTCTAGGTTTCAGCCGTTTCTATTTCGCGTTTAATGTCTCCGGTGCAACATACTCGGATATCGCGGCTAGTCGAGTGAGGGCGATTCACCCAGTGATTGCGGGCGCCCGAAAACAACGCGGCGGACGCATCATCGGGGTAATCGCCCTCACTCGGCGCATATTCGGGTATTGGCTGCACTCGGAGAATTAAACCGATAGAAACGCTAGAAACCTTAGATAACCTCTCGTGGGCATGTCCATGTTTAGCCTCCTATGCATGCACAGTCTAAAGAGGACTAATCTAAAGACGTTTTGTCATAGAGACAAAATTCAAATCGAAATCTACACCATGTCTATCATTCCACTAAAACGTTGTTCTAGGCTCCTCACTTTGTAAGGTTCTTAAGATGGTATTTTCTTCTATTACATTGTGCCCATGCCTAATTCTAGGGTGCAAAGAGACACCGGGGGCCGGTTTGCACGAAACCGTCATAACTCCAGCGCCTATAGTTGTCACTGGCTGTCCTGGAGATATGCCGGACAACTATTTGCGTTGCACGAACCAGATGCTCCAACTCAAGCGGAATCTGATAGTAAATAGTCTTTGTCATAAATGGCTATGATAACTTGCGACCGTGGGTAACATGCTAATTCCAGCGTTAACTGGAATTACGACAAATATTTGATTGAATTAATAGGAACAGTTTTATCATAAAACCTCACTAATCTACAACAATACACGCCTTAATAACGTTAAGTTATCAATTTATCGTAACAGACAGCACGATGCATCAATAAAATAATGACGGCTCAGGATCCCGTAAACTGCAGTGTAATTAGTTGCAGTTCATTCACTTGCCTGTTTTTATGTGGGTTCTTTTATGTCTATATTTATTTAAGTGGTGTTCTTTTTATCTTATATTTCCTATCTTTTGGTGCATAGAGTATTAAAATGTTTATTTAAGTTGTTAACACACTTTTTATTATTTGATGACAGACCTTATACAAGGGATTTCTCAACCACTTAATACCAATAATGGTCATAGCGGATTTAAGAACTTGAGTCATGATATCTTACGGATGGTTTGGATAAGTGTCAAAATGAATGATCCTTTAACATTAATAGCATGATTGAAGGGTTGTATTGTTAATTACTTATTTTGCGGTGTATGTGACAATTTATGGATTTTGAAATGGGCATGTGCGGCATGTGTAACTGTAGGTGGCGTCTGACGGTATGACGGCTCCGGATTTGCTGATCATAACTTTTGTCGCTGGATTCGATGTCAGGGTTTTGTGAAACGCATTTCGAGATGTTCACGAAGTGAGGATGTTCAGGCTTTCGTGCAACGGCCCCAAGCTTTAAATTTGTCATCCAGTCGAGGTAACTGCAGCTGCAGCGAAGCAGTGTTTTTGTTTTTGTTTCAATCCATCAACATTCGATTACCGTAAATTATCCCGATATTCAGGATTTGCACGCTGAAGAACTACCTATAAAACTCTTACGATTGTCAATGCCCCGGTATTGTAATACATTTCCGGTCTAATAAAGACTAGGTTTGACATAAACTCTCACGTCCGCAACTTATGATTTCTAATTTCTTATGCTCAGAAATTGCAATCTTTTAATATACTCCAATGATATATAGTATTGTCATTGTGTCCTTGTTGCCATTGATATTTTTTTGCTAAACATTGTAGCTGGAGTATAGAGGTTCTTGGGGGGGTATGGTGTTTTTTTGTGTCCGTTTTACAGGCTACATGTATTTTCTGTATTATACTGTTATTACTTTTTAAGCAGACTAAAGAAGACGTAAATAAATACACGAGACAGTTTTCGTCAATCTATATTGAAAAAAGATGATAGGGTCGTTATCAAGATTGCGACGGCGATTTAAAATAACGAGTTAGCAAAGTTACACGGTGTGTCCATTGAGCGGTGAAAAATGCAATTAAACAGAAACAAAACAAAATTGCGGGAAATAACGCACTACCTCGTTTGGGGTATGCTAAACAGCAAAACAAAGCCAAAAATAGAAAAAAATTTGCATTGGGAGTATTTGGGTTTTGACGTTCACAAATGCAAACAATCAAACCCTAAATATCAGTATTACTGGTGGAGTGCATTCAGGCTGGAAGCATTTGTCTTGATTTGTGTACTGAGGGGATATGTTTTGGTTTTATCAGGAATGAATTAATCTCTTACCGTGATAGATAATTAATCATAGAAAGGCTGCCAAATCAATTCCATCGTTGTACACATTGTCTGATATAATTTTACAACAAGAGGACATGGTTTATGACTCCTGGAATTTTTACATGAATTACTTTGAACAGTATTATTTGTTCTGGGAGCATTGCATCCTACATTTTAGCTCCTTCATTGTTATACTATTTCTGTTTAACGTCTCATCTGGCCTGTTTTCTGCTCCAGGTTATCAAAAATGCGGATCAAACTGTGTGAATATGGTCAGATAATGTAGGCCTACTTTTGGTTTTTTTTTCTACATAGATTGCTCTTACTTGTATAACCCACTGCTTGCTAGCCTGCACCCCCCCCCCCACACCACACACCACATTGACAATCAATAAATGTTTCATGAATGAAGAATGAATGAAGAGATGTAGAATTATTATTAATTAAGTAAGTAGTAAGGTAAGTGAGTGACGGTGGTGAGTAAGTAAGTAAGTCAGTCAGTTAGTGTGAGTCATAAGTAAGTAAGCTAAGTGTAACGTAGGTATTAGTAAGCTAGTAAGTAAGTAGAGTAAGTAAGGAAGTATACAAGTAAGTAGTAAGTATTGATATAGTATTTAATTGATTATTTAAACCTGTAGTTTTCTTATGCGAGGTTTGCATTGATTGGATTGAACAATCTCAAACAAGCTACGCGAAGGTATGTATCGGTTTCGACTGTGGGTTGATTTCTTTGATCTTTTTGTGTGTTTACCTCAGCCACGGCGTTTTAATCATATTGTTTTTTTCATTTCAAGTGGGGAATTGTAAAGTTGTTTGTCTCGTCGATTTTGTTTGTTTTTGTTTGTTTTTTTATTCAGAAGAAGTGAACTTTTGTAGGCTTGATAGTTACTGCGAATAAGTGTACTGTAATGATGGCGTATATTTTGCTGCTGGCGAAAGTCGCATGCACGAACCTGGCGACGGGTGCGATGACATTCACAGCGGATTTATTTTAAATACTAAAAGCAACCTGTGCTATTCGCTGGTGATTCGTTTGATGCCTTATAATGCAGTGTCATTAAAAAGCAAACTGAATTATTAATCCGAATATTAGCAGTTGTTTGTAGGTCATATCCCATGGTTCTGCTGATGTTTGCGTCTAGCCACAAATTCCCTGAAACAAAGAATAATGGAAATAAACTTGTGTGTGGTGCGAGAAGATTATAGTCACTCACATATAGCATGCATCCGAAGCAACTTAACTTTATTTTGGAGGTGGGTTTTTTTTTATCTATGTTTTTGTATTTTTTCTGCTGCATTCACTGTGACCTACAAAATAATCTCATAAGCATTTATGTCGATACTGTGAGACGAATGTTATTCGTGATACCGACACAGTGCAGCAACAAAATGTAGGACGATCGATCCGAAAAATAAATTATTCATGCATATTCTACACTTGTCCCTTTTCTCATAGCCTGGCGGCACTTACGTATTTGTCTATGAAAAAAAAGGTATCAACTAGTTTTGCTCGGGACCTAATTGACGTATGAAAAGCAGTTAACAAGATAGGGAATAAGGGGATATTAGAAACAGTTAGGGTATCATCTGCAGATGTTTCCAAAATGTAAGTACCCCCCCACCTCTTATGTTGTCTTATCTCTAGAATGCAATCATCATTAATCAATCAATCTATCGATCTATCTATCTATCTTCTATCTATCTAATCTATCTATCTATTATTATTATCTAACTCTTGAATTCGAGTCAGATGACTCGGAAAGGATCCTTGGGCGGCACACTTGGAAAAGGGTCAGTTTCAACCACATTCGGGTCAGGTTGATCTATCAATTTATCTTAGTAGCTATCTAGCTATCGCGTATAGGCCCATTCTATTCGAATTGTGATATCTATATGTCCAATCTCTGTCTTCTTGCTGTCGCTCTTTTATCCACCCATCCATCCATCAGTCATCTATCTATCTATCCATTAGTCTTATTTATCTTTTTCTCTTCATTCTTCCTTTCTTTTCACTATTATATGCAGAAGTTGTCATCGTTATTGTTCGGAATCTCTCTAGGCGCGCAAATCCAGGGGCGGACATCGTCCCCCCCCCCCCACGATTTTGAGGTGGGGACACCAATACCCAATGTCCCCCCCCCTACGATTTGAGGAAAAAATTGTTTCATCAGTACAAGTTTTTCGTCACCCCCCCCCGCCCCCCCCCCTCCGCTGAGGAGGTTTTCGCGGCTGGCGTGCCGGGAAACAATTTGGACCTTGGGATTGGCTTTCACCGCGGACGAGAATATGATGCTCCCCCTACATTTCAAAATGGATTGCGCCACTGATATATTATCACATATACACAGATGTTTATAATGCTTATTTTCTTTCTGCATTTCTGTTTCTATCTTCATGTAATATTTTGTTTATTAGGCGGGGCTGATATATTCGTATATTCATTCCTATGTGAGATGCCAATATGAATATTGCTTCAACAAATAAGGGTAACGGGCACAAATAAAAATAATTTCGCAAAAACTACGTTGCATTTACGCGCGTATATTAAATCACACGAGTGGCGCTGTATTTCACAGGACCACGGTAGCCAAATTGTTATAGTACAGAGTGGGTGTGTTGAGGCGATAAACTATGCTGAAATCAAGTACAATATTTAGGTGTTCTTGTTTCGTTAAATGTGTGCTTTAACATTTCTCCTTTTAAAAAGAATCACTATCAGTATTCATTGTGACGCAAAATTTGTTGGAGCTTCTATTGGCATGGGTTTAATTTTCTACCAGGTTCATAACAATTGAACTAGTATATTCATGCTTGGTTTCTCCTCAAAGTAACAAATTTAAAGACAAATCCTTCCGCCTGGATAATACATTCGTATAATTCATGTCGTAGCACACTTTGATTCTAAAGGAAGGCACTTTCAAGTGCTTGCAGTCACGACTTTTTGCTTTACGTTTAAAATAAATCAGTATATCGGGTGGCTCAAATGCCGTGGCAAACTGCCCAAAGAATTGATTTGTGTGAAACTGCATTTCCTCGACCATTAGCGGCAACTTAGGTCACCCATCAAATGATACCCGGAGATATATTTCCTGGCGTTGCATGAGAAGCTGAGTTGGCGGAGTGATTCTGTTACTCTTCCATAATACTCCCCTATATGCGTTATTTCATACATATTTAGAGTATAACAGTACGCCCTTTTTGTTATTGCTCGAGTTAACCGCCATTCCCGTTTTGTGTGTTCCTGCAATGAATTTACGCAGTTATTGGAGGGGCCCGTGACCCCAATTCCCCTCCCTCTTTCCCCGGGTATATAGTTACGTCATTTATCGTGCCTTTTGCATTAGTTTTAGACACATTTCTATCTTGAAGGGAATTGCAACAAACCACCACTACACCACCACACCATATAGTAGAAGTATAGTAATAATAATAATGATAAAAATTATATAATGATGATGATGGATGTGATAATAATAATAATAATAATAATAATATAATAATGATAATTATAATACTGTATAGATAATATAATGATCACAAGAACTAATCACAAGAAATCTAACGGGGGTTCACTTTCACACAGGCATGCATAGCCAACGCAATCAATATCTCATGTCCGTGGCCCCTCCTACCCATGAATAAACACTGCGCAAACAAATAGAAAGAATCAAAGTTTATTTTTTCTGGCAATGCATTAATGAATGATCTACTTTTATTAGAGGGGACCATGATTCCGTTTTTTTTTTTTTTTTTTTACTTTCTATAAGTTTCTTCACTTTCGCGTTATTAGGTTCTGTGATCATGGACATACATTCTTTCGCTATTATTATTCGTTACAGCTAAAACATTATATTATTTTGGCAGCTCCTGATTATTCAATAAGCACAGTATACACAAGGTGCTCATTATTATGTTTTATTGAAGATTATTGCATAAACACTGAGTCTTAAAATAGGTAATTACAGGAGCCCTCTTGTCAGGTTATATGAATATCAATCAGGTATCTGGGACACTGCATATAAATTGTGCATCGAGCTGGGCTGGTAGGTAACTGTCGTTCTGACAAATACACGCATTGAGAGAAGGCTATGCACACGTATGTGTGTTACCTCTCGACTAACCTACAAGTTCAATGCGGCGATGTTACTCAACATCGGCCCTTCCTCAAAACACGTTGGAGATATGAAGCAATTCATAGTCTGACATAATCCGTTGCAATTTTAAAAACATGGAAACAACATAATTATTTGGGACTACGTTAATGGGGTAGATCTAGCAAGTCACTTGTCATTCATTTATCGTTGCTGTCAAATCATTAATTATGTCCTCGTGGGATGCGTCGTGGTTTTTTGTGATTTTTAATTAACATTTTGCAGATGAATTGCAGGTCAAGTGGTTATTTTATGACGAACGTGGGAGTACGGGTAGTGAAAGAATGCTGTCATTTCGATATGCGATTTTTGTGAGCCTGTTCAACAAGTAATTTCCACATGCATTGTTCCACAAAATCGCTGTGCTCTGCCAGGTAGGTTTACGGCAAATTCATGTCATTCTGAACGCCATAATGTTATGGAGTGTGTTTATAATTTTAGGGTGTAGCACGCATATTAATAATAAGCCACAATAGTACCATTTTTCTGGGTTTTGTTTCCCATCCAGTTATGTGGTTTCAATAATACTTGCTATAGTAACAATACTTTGAGAGACAATGCATAACTTATCTTCATTAATTCACGTGTGTGATGCATTTCTCCTCTATCATGTCCTATCAGCATCAAATTTACAACATTTAGAGTCGTACACATCTCAAACCGAGTAGTGTAGGCTACTTTATGAGGGATGGGGAGGGGGGGGGGGTGCAATGGGCGGGCGGAAATTGGCCATACTATATGAACGTGACGCGTAACTAAATATTATAGCTTTGGCGTCCGACGCGAAACTGTTTTGCTTTTAAGCCATTTACTATTCCGGCAACTACTGTTTACCCCACATGGATCGCCGATGACATTGCTCGGCGTAGCAATTGCTCCGGTTTTACGATTATCTTACCTAAGCACCTTGACCTCAACCTACCCTAAACCTCTACCCAACACTAACCCTAACCCTTTTTTGCACCGGAATCCCAAAGGCAAACCCTTTAATCCTAACTCTTAGACTTACGGGAGCAACTGCGTCGTCCGGTTAGCAAAATGTCGGAGTCCGCCAAAAATGTCCACTTCGGTGCGGGACGTATATTAGCAGTTGGCAATTTATCCGAGGTTCACTGATTGCCACAAGATGACTATCAAAACCTCATTACAGATTTTTAGATATGCGCATTCTGCATATACTGAATTTGTGTACACCACACGCGCGCTCGAGTAATGTTATAAAAAGTTTAAAACTAGACGTAAAGATGAAGAATTGCAGTATTATGTGAATAAAATTTTGTGTAGGCCTACAATGTCAGAGCAGCGAATTTTGCCGACCAGCAAACTTACAAATAAACAAGATAATAAATATATCGAAAAAAAAAAAATAATTCCCAAACCTGCAAGCCAAACAGCATCCACAAGCCAGGGGCCAGCGGCAGCAACGTCGACGAGATGTAAATTATGACGGATCCACCCCCGTCCTATAATATTTTACTTAGCCAAGCTGCAAGCCAAAACGTTATCATCGACAATGAGTGTAGGGTCGGGGGGGCGGGCGGCAGTGAAACGACGACGGTGAAGCTTGATTTTTGCCCCCCGCCTCTCCCCCAAAAAAAAAACTGTCATTACTTATTTCCCAAATTTAACGAACAATCAGTAGGGGTCGGCATTTATTGTGAAAGAACCCGTAAAACTCTCGCTTTATACTTGCAGAATTCAAGAGAGAGCGGTCGTCCCCTTGCGCCCCCCCCTCGCGGCCTCTTCACCGCCGCTTCTGTCTCAGCAGCTTGAGGAGATATTAGTATCTCTGCTCATTCGGTTTTCTGCGCTTTTAACTCTGTTTTTTTTGATGGTGGGGCGGGCGGGGTCTGTGTGATTTCTTCGATTCGCTTCGCGCTCTCCTACGGGGATCTAATTGCAGCTATCGTCTAGTAATAGCTATAGCTTTCCTTAAAATCGAAATGGACTAAACTATGTTGACGAAGTCGTGGGGGCCAGGACATAAATGTGGCGGGCTGTGAGGCGGGCCACCCTTTTTTTAGACTAGGGACTAATGCTGCTGCGGGGTTTTGTATTGGAAATAACCGAAGTGATTATAAATAGAAAACAGGGAATTACCAACGGAAAGGTGTGTTCTTAGTATACTCAGCTGGTATGCTTTGATTCGAGAAAATCTAACTGGTTAAGTTACCGCAACAAGGACAGTTCGTTTTCTTTTGTTCAGGGCTGCGGTTATTTTTTATAGTGGGCAGGCCGAATGCCAGTCGTTATGTGAATTTGTGCCGTTGCAAGCGTGATTCATTATGATCAATTGATTTTGGCATTCTTCATTCTTCGTGGCGTGAACGAATCCACTGTGCAATTTCAAATTTGTACCTGACAAAGGTAAGGGGGTTTGGTGCATGTATTAAATTTTTTCTAAGTATGGACCCTATACATAGCCTAAGAGTAAGATGGCAGCGCTGCCCTGCGAGTGACTTCAACGCCCAACACCAGACTGCTTTTTTTACCTTGCCAGATAGTTGCTTTATCATATTTATACGGCACTCATCTATGTATTATAGGTACTCTACTATCCACTCGTTTGTGTGTGCTGTGTGTGTGTGTGCCAGTACACGGGCCCTACTTCGCCGGCGTCTTGTCGTGTGGTGTGTGTGTGGTGTGTGTGTGTGTTGTTGGTGACATAACTGGGCATATGTAAGTGCTGTTTGTGTATTCGAGTGTGTGCTTGTGTACGACTTCCCATCCGGTGTGTGCTAACTCCACTACTGTGACGCCATGTGTGACCGACTGTGTCGTGCTATACCGTATATTGTATGTCGTGTGATGTGGTATGATACCCGTTATATGTATGTGCCGAGGCCCAAATATCTGCCTATGTTGGTGCTTGTGTGTGAGTGTGTGTGTGAGAGTGTATTATGTTAAATCATTTATGTGTATGTGTGTGTCTGTGAGTGATATATATATTTTAGTCATGTGTGTGTGCTGGTGCTTATGAGATTACTTCATGAAGAACATTACGTTTATTTGTCTTGTGCTATGTAATGTAGAGTATTAATTTCTGCTTCTTTGATTTAGTTTCTGCTTAAATTGCTATTCTGCATTCCCTTTTCCGTGGGGGGGGGGGCGGGTTGCAAATGAGATTCCCTACCTTTAACTACTCGCTATCGCTATCGCATTCACAGGTTCGATCGAATCGCAATCGGGTTCGACCGATCGACTATACAAAAGACGGAAGTACCGTGGATAATTTTATAAACTTTTGCAGAGTAGCAATTAAAACATAACAACGGCAGAATTGTGAAGGGAAATCTTGATCTTATTACACCTAGGACCATTTCCAAGGTAAAAGTTTTTGGTCACCTGTTTATAATTTCATAAAACAATTGTAATGGTTTTGTTTTGATTGTTTTCAGGAGAGGACCGTCCAGCCCGAACTACGCTACAGCAGCTGTGTGTGTACATAACATCCCAAGAACACGGTACACGGTACACGTACACTGCGCCAATGCGCCGAGCCTAATTTGCGTGTGTATGCTGATGAATGCTGCCTGCCTGAGGAGATCAGCTACCGGTAGCTAGCGGCTGGGGGCACAATCGGCCAGCGCTGCGCTGCCCTAGCCTACCCGGTCATCAGAGACTGGCCCGGCTAACACGAGTGTATCTACATCTTCATGATATTGCAAATTGTCGTGCGCCTGGCAGAATGTCATTAGCAAATGTGGCTAAGGCAGTGTATTCTCTCGAAAATAAAGAAACTTATTCCATATTTCTGCCTAACAATAATTTATTAGAAGGACCTCAAAGTTTTAAACTCAAAGAGAGACCATGATAGGGTCTACTTTGATTTCATGTGAAGTAAGCCATTGGTGTTCATGTTACAAGCAATTTACTGTTAACGACATTTTGCTTAGAGCATTTGCACTTGCAGTGACATACTGTATACGCCATATATTTCGCGTCCATATATTTTCGCGATTTTTCTTCAAGACAGGAAATTCGCGAGAGTATATTTTCACGATTTTCTTGTATTTGCATGCACTTTGTGCAGAAATGTCAGGAAGTGAAAATTTTTACGTGTTCAGTAAGTCGCGAAATTCACGAAAATAAAACCACCGCGAAATATTCAGCGTATACATTATTTGTTATCAAGAATCTGTACTGCAACACGCAAAGCGTCGCAGTGTGGCTGACTGACCTTGGGGTCCAGGGGCCTGCTTAAAGGGAAAGTCCACCCTGATGTCAAAAGCAGAAAAATGAGAGAAACATGTTACCGAATGTTTGGCGAAAATCCATCAAAGAATAACAGAGAACTTTATGACTATTTAAAGTTTTAAATTTGTGACGTCACATGCGAGCAGCTCCCCCATTTGTCATGTAATACAAATTCCATAAAAGTGTCATTTTCTCAGAAAATTGAAAATGATTTTACATGTGCATTCAAAATTTAATCAGAAACATAATATGCTGTATTGCTTTTATAAAAAAACCCCATTTGATTATCATGAACCATGATAAAAATGTCAATTTATGGAATGTACAGTATATTGCATGACATATATAAGGAGCTGCTTGCACATGTGACGTCTCAAAATTAAAATTTGAAGCTTAATAACTCTGTTATTCTTTATTGGATATTCGCCAAAATTTGTGTTTCATTTTTCTGCTTTTATTAAATCCAACTTAAAGCACAA
>JZLH01S0012734.1:0-13484 GCA_001188425.1 Eucidaris tribuloides
AAAGAGAGAGAATTAATTCTGAGTGTCTCTTGCAGCGCATGTCACAGATGGTGAGTCTATAAACTATTTGATTGTGTTAAACTTCTCGTGGATATTGGTCCGGCAACTAAATACTGTATATTGCCATATAATTTTGGCACAAGATTTTTGTGTGTGGGATTGTGCTCGCGAGACAGGACATTTATACAATTCCATTTTTGCATTTGTTCTGTATTGTCCTTTCCACTTTGTTATAGGCACTTGTATGTCAGGCAGTGAAGCATGTTTGTGGTTCAGTCGTTAAAAACTTCATCAAAAATAAAAAAAGGAATCTGCATAATATGTATACATAGAGCAAAATCAGTTGTAATTAACTTATGCAGCTGGTGTGTTATTTTAAGTCCTAATGTTGATATTTAATAACGACACTTTGTGAAAACATACCTCAGTGCATAAATGTTAAAGCTTATGCGAGCAAACGGGGGAAAATCATGCCAAATCTTACCTTATCGTCGTGATGACGATCCAAGCTGTAAGAGAATAGTTTCCGTGGCGACTAGCGCCCTCCCCCAGTGTTCAATCCGGTCAACTCTCGGTTTGAGGCTGGTGCTGTGGTACGTCCCATACCTGATGACCTTGAGTGAACGCGCTGAAGCAGCATGTTTGTTTGCTGCCACCAATGTGCCAGTACCGGATTATCGTGGGCTGGGATGGTCTTTTCCAATTCCAGTTGTCGATGTCCCAGACCGTGTGTTTTGATAAACGATTTTTTTGTTTAATTCATGTCATACACACGTTTGTTGTCCAGCGGCGAGTCAAGCAGGTGATTGACATAATCCTAACTCTTCCATTAAATGTTTGAAATTAATCTTACATTCCTTTAAGGGAAAACTAAGTTTTGCACACATTCAGAGCATCTTAAGGTCTAGTGTAATATTTTTCATAAGTTCACAAAATTTACTGTAATCATCTTACAAAATTTGCAGAACATCGCCAAGTCCCAATGAATCCAAACCTTTATAAGCAGACAATAAAATAAGATGTGCCATAAATATGTAGCAAATAGACAAGATGTGGCATCCATGAATGTTTGTGGAATGACAACAAGGGGTTAGTTTGTTAACAGAATTGACAGAATTAAATCCAAAATAATACACTTTTAAAGATTAATTTCAATCAACATTAAGTTACGTTCTCGACCATAAATGTGCAGTCTGCTGACAACTGAGCAGGCGATTCCTGGAGAAATGAAAAAAAAAGTCTTAAATCTGGAATATTCTCAACATTAACACAACACAAGTGTTTAACATGTTTAACACAAGATTGATGCTAACATTATGTACACATTGATCAAATTAGTTGTCTCTGAAAATAACAGGTACCAACACAACAGATCACACACAATCAATAACGATTCCAATTAACGCCTAGAATGTTTAGACTAGTTAAAACGTATAAAAAATTAACGAAGAAAGATATTCCAAAATAGATCCACAAAGAAATCCTTCATGAAGAAAACACGAAATGGATTATAATTAATTCTACCCTTGCCAAGACATGCAATTGTCAACAGAGAATCAATGAAAACTATAGGGGTTTAAAAATTATCCCAAATCCTCTATTCAATATCAAACAATTCTGGAACTGTACACCAACTCATTCAAAACCGTAGCACGAAAGATGTGTTCTATTGTTGTAAAAGTGCAACACTGACATATTAGAATCCTGAACTACTCAAATAGTTTACTTATGAAAATATCGTTAATAAAGATTTAACCCCATTGGAATGATTTGATTTGCGCTATAACACACCACTTTCCCATAGACCCCAACACGAATTAACTCGTACTTTAGTCTCCAACGGTTAAACTGTTTGACTGTATTGTAAGTGGGACAGTTTAAGTGGGGTCACATAGAACACGGGGGCGGATGGCAATAGTACCGATGATTGTATAGGACCTACCCATGTGTGGCAGAGACCAGGACTAATGCCATTGTCCCCTCTTAGGCGTCTTTTCTGGCAGGTGTTAGTTGGACCGTGTCCCACGCCTATGATGGTTTTATCGGAAGAACCAGCTGAACAGGAGATCACCATAGACGCACAGGCACAAACGGAACCCTGGTAAGGAGGAGGAGGAGAAGATGACAAATTACAGTTACTCGTATTTATTTCCTATTCCATTCATTAAGAAGTTAAACAATCAATGTTTGCATTTGGAAGAAGGCAGTTTTGTAAGTTAGTATCAAATCTATCACAAATAACACCACTTGAATACTCAGCAATGGCCTGCCAACATCCACGGGCAAAGAGGGTGAGACTTCCTGATTTTTCGCGCCATTCCTCACACAACATATTTTGTTTGAGTTTCCTTGGCATTCTATTGCAGTTTCACACATTTGGACCGCCTCAGTTATGGGAAGGCCTATGGAGTCTCATGCAAATTTGTTTCCACAGAAATTGGCAACTCTGCTTTACATCCACACAGAGACATCTTAAATTGTTCAGGTAGAGTATTTTAAAGCAATGTGTGCATAATTGTTATAAATTTGCTAATGAGATGTTTCAAAAGAATACCTTCACTTCTGTAGATTCTGAACATACATTTGGTGCATAACATGTAATGTGGTTATCAATAAATGTTTACACAAATCTGATCCCAAGTGGTTCAAATCTCCTTTATAGGCAGAAAAACTTGGTAAAATTTGTTTCTGTCATGCATAAATGGGAATCATCGAAGTGGCTTGTGCTTGTCGTGGCAAAATTTGACGTAGAGGGTTGGAACCCAACTATTCTTCTTTTTTTTCTTCATAACTGGTTTAGAGAATTCAAAGTTGCAGTTATCTGTGATAGACTACAGCAGACATTTGGCTGCTTCATAGACATGGCCATGAATTCTCTCACAAGAGGTCACTGGTTCAAGTCACCCAAAACAACACTGATGTCCTTGGGTAAGAGCGTTCTGCATTTACACTTCTCTACATGGAAGTATACACAAGGTCACTGGGAGGATAAGAAGAAATCCCACCGTAATCCTTTTTGGGGTCTGACACATGAAGCAGGAATGTTCTTGTCATGTTTTTCGCTTCATCATCAACAACAAAACTTCACAGTTGTTTCACCAGTAACCAACCCATACACTCAGGCTGCTGCTTTGGTTGAATGTTTGGGTCCGTGTGTCAATTCATTGGGGAGTTGGGTGAAGGACAACATGACCCAAACTAGTAATCTTATATTTTCTAAATTTTTCATTTCACTTAAAGACAGAGTAAGGGATTTGCACGTCAGAAAACGGTAAAATGAATTAAATCAGCTCAAATCGTTGACAATGTGAAGATTAGTATAAATAAACTCCTGCCATAGAACCTTTGGGTAGAATACGTAGTTTTGGTGAAAATCTGGACTAATAAATCTTCAAAAATTTACAGTGACGTTGACGTGCACGGCCGTCCAAAAATTGTCCGATCAGACCGGTAGCCGAGAAGTTCCGCGTAAGTAGGCCGTTTAACAATCAGTGTGCTCCGCTGGTCTTGCCGACGGTAACACATAACCGCGAATTCGCATTTGAGCCACAAATTTAAAACTCACGGAAAGAACAACATTCTGGTAACATGTTGTTTTTAGTTTTTCTCATAAAACAACAAATTCATGTCGTTTGGATCTCAAACTTTCAACACACCATTTGTAAGTACTAAACTACCATTTGGTATTGATAATGAAGGGAAGTAAAGGACTTGCAAATCCCAAACACAATCTTTAAATCAAATGAATACTTTTGTTCTTGATTTGTATTTATAAATAAAATGTTCAACTACAGTGTCAAAATAAAAATGGAGTTCAGTGGCCTCCGCCTCATGGTGCCCCCAAAACAGACAAAACACTAGGCCTTTCACTGGTTTTGTTTCTCACCTGGTGGCCCACAAAGGTTCCTTTGCACTTGTAGACCTGTTGGGGGTCATAGGCTGTAGACAGCAAAGAAAAGAGAAGAAGCAATTCAAACATGTGAATTATTTACTGATTCATTCCACATCAAACTTCATATGTTAATGAAGAGGACTTTTTCATGATCTTCAAATTTACACAATTATATTATCTAACAGACATTAATGGTCATGCTTGTTCTTTTTAGAATCATTTCATTTTTGTCCAAAATCACAACCCTTACTTTTTATATACTCCACGGTATTCAATTGAAACATTGTGAAATTATTTTTGACAGATTTTCCTCTACATGAATATGCAGATACATCAATTTACAGTACTACTTATCATAAAGAATAAACAGGAAAACATAATAACATATTTCTTTCAATTAAAAATTGGGAATTATTATTCTTTTTGGTAATATTATTGCCTTGTAAGACACATACAAAAATTGAATAATAGTAGTACAATCATTTACAGGAAACAACATAAATTGGGCTGTATCAAACTCAATTTTCAATCTCTCAAACACAAATTCTACACTCTCCCAGCAGAGCTGTTCAAACTCCATCAGAATTCAAATGATTACCAAATATGTAAGTTTTGTTTGTGATTGATTGTTTGTATAATTCTATTGAATTCCCCCCAAGATTGAAATAAAACACAGAACCTACTCATGCTTTTAAAATAGACGACCACGTCATCGCCGTCCCTAGCACAGAAAGGGTTAAGGGGAGAGTGAGTCAGTGTCACACGACGTGATCTTTGTTACGGAACATCGTGGCTGTTGAAGAACAGCGTCTTCTGTTTCACCAAATTGATTAAACCCCCCATTATCTCCCGGTCTTAAACGATTAGCCACGACAAACAGGACGACTGTTACCAAACGTTCCGTTCACCATAAACAAATCACGGATGACACAACGCGGTGAGAAAGGAATTATGACTAGACAGAAATGTTCACAGCATTCCAGGCAAGCGTGGGTTTCTTTCGGCCAAGGTCGTTCACCTTTTGGGCACATTTTGGAGGCCGCGGTTTCTTATCTGTTATTGATTAAGACAGGTGTGAAATGAAGAGGGGAGAGTGCGTGGAGTTGGGCACGTCACTCTAGCATTTCTGGTATGTTGGTGGTATTGTTTTGTGGAAAACAATAATTAGAAGTAAATTGAGGTGTGGTGGAGGAGGAAGTGTGGAATTTTGTCGGCATACCAGGGATGTAAATTAAGATGCATTTTCATTAAAATACCCCTGGTGAGTGAATGTTCACCTGTTATTGATGGATAATGGGACACATCCACTCAACAAATCTAATGGATGGGTAAAAAGGTGAGAGAAAACAATATGGGTTGGCATAATGGTAGATGGAGTAGAGACTGGTCCACAGTAAAGAAAGAAATTAAAAGTAGCCCAAAACCACAAATTTTAATATTTGGTGAAATAATTTATAAAATTTAATTTTTTGGTAGATGGATGCCCTAGTCTTTGATTTCTTTTTAATGATTTTCACAATTTTGTTTGTGAGTGATGATGACTACCAAATTTATAACAAAACAGCGATTGAAACAATTGTTATGAAATAAGTTAGAGTTAACAAACAGGCGTTTAGGAAATGTGGAAAAATGGAAGAACAACACAAAGAAATTACATGCACACACTATTGAACTACATGGAGGAGTAAACATTTTCTTATTTGGCAACTCTCCAAAACATGTGGAGAGTTACATAAGGGAAAAAAGGCTTATGTAATGAAACGAAGCATGGATTTGCTCTATGAATTATTTCACACTCTGGGTAGAGAGTTAAAAGCATAGGTCCAAAGATTTGCAATTAGGCTTGATCAGAATGCAATTTGATTGGTCAAGTCTACTGTCTGTTTGATTCTCCTTAGTTTTGGGTGGATGGTTTTGTCGCATAATCTCTTTTCAAACCAATAATGAGGAGAGCTCAATCTACGCACGCAATTGTACGTTACAGAGTGACAAATGCTGTCACAGATGGACATAATATCAATGTCAATTATTATCACAATTCAAGGATGTCTTGCACTTGGAAATGTTCATGTATGTATCCTATGAGTGGCTGCAGTCCAATTGGACAACGACACTCACTCAACATTGACGCAAACGTCCCACTGCGAACATTAAGAGTTTATGATAACCAGGGGGAAGGTAAATCCTATAAATGAATTTCATCTATTTTTATTGGACATTAAACAACCAATAGAAATGTTTAAGTGCCACATCAACAAACGACAAAACAATTTATGACCCAGGAACTATTTTTGACGCTCAAAAGGGTGGTGTCGGGTTTCAGCGAAATGAGAACAGCATTTTTAAGTTGGATGACAGCACATAAAAGCTGGCGGGTGATATGATACCTACTTAATCTCAGGAGGGTTGTTTTATTGTCGGCAATAAGTTGTCAAAAGAAATATTCCTCACCTTTCACACGCCAGTGTGTTCAGTTATGAAAATGTTGCATCGAGAAATCATCTGAGGCACTATGATTCTAGAAGATCGTGCATCCACTTTTGAATTTCTAATTTCAAACGTTTGAAAGGTCTAGTCACTAGTACCGTGATTATATCAATGAGATATTTCTTTTCAAGCTTTTATTATTCAATTTGACAGCTCTTTTACAACACCATTATTGTAAAACAATGAAGTCATAACACTTCACTTTATTAGTTTAGAATATGGTACATGAAAGTCTGATGATCTCATTTCTTTATGAAATTTTGCTCTTAATCCCACATAAATGTTGATGTCCTAGTGAACTAATTTCTTCATAAAACTTTGGTCATAATCCCAGTTTGATATTCCAGTGAACTTAATTCTTCATAAAAGTGGTTATAATCCCATTAAAAGAGGAATCACTTGTATGTACTTTTTCTGTCTCCTATTGCATAAATTTCTTTGGTTTTAAAGATTTTCAACATAGATTCTTTATTTCCTTTGCGTCAAACAGGGTTAAAGAAATGACAGCTACGCATGACATTAATACCCCAATTTCTTGCAGATTCAAAGAGGCTTTTATCATTTAATGATCCCCCATCAACTCAAAACAATAAGAGATTTCTTCTTAAAATGAGGCACTAGGATCGGAATTGAAGGCTTACCCTTCTGACAAAACTGACATTCAAGTCCAACATAATTCACATCATAGCGTGATCAAAGGACTGCTGGTTTGTGCAGCATGCGTGATCACTATGTAACCAACAATTAAGCGGCATGTATAATTTTTCATCTCCTCGGCTTCGGCAAAGACCGCAAAACACACATCCACCATCATAGAGGAAATAACATTCATGCCTGAATGGTTACAACAATGAAGTCGTCATGGTAATCAGTTCTTAATTTCGAATGTCACATCAATGTCTTCCTCAGCCATTAGTCCCCTTGTACCTAGCGTGTCGGCCGGCCTGGCTTTCATCAGGCTCAATATCCAACAACCGTGTAAGGTTTCACCGCAGAATCCTTCTCAAAACAACTTAATCCACAAAGATATCGGGACCTCTTTCTATTTCATGTTTAACCCCAAATCCAGCTGCTATCCTCCCAAGTCCCAATGATTTCCTCTCCTTTTGCCAAATTAAATCAATCTGGAGCTGATGTGGTTGGGGCATTTTTCTGCCATCGTGACTTTTATGTGAAAATTATATTTTTTTCCACGTTATTTTGTCATTGTCCAAAATTGCAGAGTCACTGCTATTACATACGTTTGATAACTGAAAACCCAAGTCTATATATCCATCAAATTATGCTGAAATATAAACATTGTTAAAAAATATGAAATTTGGGTCAAATTAGGTGTATATTCCTCAAACTGTAGCCAAAAACCTCCATTATCATCATCTCACAAACATTTTAGATGCACATTTGAACAATAGGATATTAGGGATTGGTTGGCAGAGACATACAAGTCATGTAATACCTTTTCTCTAAGGGTTGAACCCCCATTTGAAAAAGTAAATTATGTAAAGATCCTCTTTTACCAGTTAATGAACAAATTGTTTTCAAACCTTTTTATAATCAAATTATACAAATTTAGTGTCCCCCAATCTTTCTCAGATTTTAAAATTGCCACTTTAAAGGTATTGGCTAACATTTACCACAGTGAAAAAAAATCTGAGCCACATGATTCCCCATGCTACATGTACCAGTGTCTTTAATGAGGTCTAAAAATGAAGCCCTGAAAAAAAAATTGTATTTCAAAATGATTTAGTGCTTTAAAAAAGTGAAAATCGTAAGTTGACCAGATTCACTAGCCCATTTCCTCCCATAGACTTACTGTGTGTACACCTAGGCCACTCGCCCAGAGTTTTTTGTTTACTCATGCATAACTTGCCACTGGTAGTGTAACTTTCCAAACTTTTGTATTCTGGGGTGTTTATTTGTCCATTTGAACACTACTATGTAGCTCAGATATCAAAGTTTGACAAATGTTAAAATTGAAGCTCCACAATGTTAGCCTATCACTTTAAGACATGTATGCAAATTAAATCATGACCATTCATATATTTTGGTTGAATGAAAGCCCATCATATGACCAAACACACAGTTACTATTTCCCTTTGTTTGACATTACTCAATGACACTAGCAAGTATATTAACTAGTGACTCAAAAGGTCTACTGAAAACATTGTAAGAGATAATTAGGCAAGTCACGTAAATGAAGCTTTTTATATAAAAACTAGTCTAGGTTGTAGCCGTTTCTATTTCAGCTTAATTTCTCTGAGTTGCAGCCAAAACCCGAATGTCGCCCGTCATTTTTCGAGCGGCACAATCACTGGGGTAAGCGTCCTCACTCAGCTAAGCACAATATTTGGGTTTTGGATGCAACTCGGAGAAATTAAGCCGAAATGGAAATGGCTAGAGCCTGGACTATAATAAAGAACAAGCAGAGATTTGTCAAATGGTACACATTTCATTTGTTGGGAAAGGGCAGGACTGTCACTAAGCCAATTTTAGAATTGGGTGGACTTGGCCACAAACTGTGTGCAGATTTGCAGTTGAGGTCAAATTTTGTAGGAGTTGGAAATAGATGGGTTGGTCATGACAATATAAGAGATTTGCTGACATGTTGGATTTGATTTGATACAGGTTTAAAATCAAACGCTTCCTCTATTGGAAGGAAAATAGTTTAACAAAATAATACATTACCTGAATGGCGAATCTGAAATAACACAAATTTAGGATGTCTTTCATGAAAACTTACGTTGGCCCGGAAAAATATTCGGTAATTATTTATTTTTGAGCAACAGGAGGAGATCACAGGTCATGGGCGATTCAACCAAGTGTCACCTATCCAAGTGACATCGCTTATGATGTGGGAATGAATTTTTGATCTATTCCATCCAATATCAGTATCAAATATATATTGACTCATTCCGTTTAGTCCATGACTGAGTCTCTGGAACCTCGTGACCTTGGAAATAGACTATTTCCCATCAAGATGTCCATACCACAAAAATTTCAGGAATCTCTCTCTATGAGTACCATCTGTGTCCACAAGAACATTTTATAGCCTGTACGAACAAAGTATAACATGTAGCTCAGCAACTCATACACCAATTTCACAAGGTGGTCAAATTATCATTGCAATCTATTCCATCCAATATTAATATCAAATATATATTGACTCATTCCGTTTAGTCCATGACTGATCTGCTGAAACCCGTTACCTTGGAAATGGCCTATTTCCCATCAAAATGTCCATACCACAAAAATTTCAGCAATGACTATGAGTACCATCTGCCCAAAGAACATTTTATAGTGTGTACTGACAATGTGTTAGATCATCAACTCATGGAGCATTTTCACATGGCGGCCCAATCATGATTGCAAACACGATTGCAATTGCAGCAATTAGAGTTTTCCACTGTACATACTAGAGAAAATCTCTGTGAGGAGGTATGGTCCTATTTTAGGGTACACTGTCAATCAACCATGCACCGGATGGATCGTGCAGCTGCAACACACTAGTATCATGAGAGGATGTAATTCCGTACAGGTTATGTACCTGGACACTGCGCATTGGAACAGCGTTTTATGCACTGGAAACTATCACGCAAAGTTGCAAACAGACACCTGGGACGCAGCTTTTATTTTTCTTCCCATAAATCCTTATTTTGCATGGATATTGTAATCCCGATCAGTTGAAAATTTGGTTTTGGGGCAACATATCCTGAAAAAGAGGAAAAAATTAAGTGTCTGGATACTCAACTCCTCACCCTACACATGCCCTATGCCCTCGAGTGCAAAATATTACAGCAGAATTTAATGAAATGTCACATAAGCTACACCTCCTAAATCATGTTTTAGAGGTCAAGCCATTTATATGAGGAAAGCTTTGGGAGAATTGTAATAAGAAAAACACCTCTGGAGGGTGATTTGATTTACAATTGTGATTCTTGTTTGCTTTTACACTCAGATGGAAACATACTAAAAAATGTAAGTGATCAGGGATTGCAATTATGTTTTCGCTGCCGTGTGAAAACGGTCATAGACAGAAATGGTGGAGGAAATTTATTTAGCAAAGCAATACACTGTGAGTAAGAAGATAATGCAATGTTTGGTAAACACTTTAACTCGGTATTGAACAATTTTCATTTCCACGCGCAAATATTCAATTTCCTGCCCTCTCTGGCCGGTGCCAAACCCGGATCAAGGAACAACGCAGTGAATGCAGGGGAAGTGACCTTAACTCGACACCAATGGACAAGACAGAGGAGTGACCGCAACAATTATATGACAAATGGATGATGAAGGTAGATGGTCACTTTAACCAATTGACTCCCAAGGGAGGACCAGATACATTTTAATGACCAAATACCTACAGAATTTCCCAAAAGTAGTGCAAAAATTGAAATGCTCTTATCCAACAAATTAGAGCTTGAAGTTGTGCTTCTAGACAGTATTCTTTTTTGTTTGTTTTAATTTTCCACTTGTATCAATTCCTATTTATCATTATTATTATTATTATTATTATTATTATTATTATTATTATTATTATTATTATTATTATTATTATTATTATTATTATTATTATTATTATTATTATTATTATTATTATTATTATTATTATTATTATTATTATTATTATTATTATTATTGTTATTATTATTATATTATTATTATTTGTTTTTGCTTTAGGACAATCATTTGAACAAGAGCTGTATCCAAAACATTAACCGACCATGAAGATCCAACACTGTTCTGAATTTGTAGATTTCAGCTGATCGTCATATGTCATTTTGCTGCTGAAACATGGTCACTGTATTCTAAGAATTTGCACTGAGATGTTGGTATGATGACAGAATTTAGGTAACTTCATTGTAATCCAAATATTTGACCACTACGCAGTGGTTTTGCAGCATGTACTTCCCCCTAAACACAAGCATGTTGGTACTGTTATTTTAGGGAAAAATAATATTTTTTAATCAGAACGAGAGCTTTAAATATTGTTTCTGATTAAACAAAAAAATGCTGGTTTTAGTGGTAGGTTAACCGGGTTTGGAAATAACCAAAATAGGACAAGCTCTACTTTGAACCCTTCTTGAATTCGCTTTGATTTTTACAGTGCCCCAAACATAGTCTGAGCATTAAGTTTGACATACATGTCCTTCAAGAAACAAAAAAAAACTCTCTACTCATTTTATAGCCTGACGCAAAAAACATCAATCATTGCAGTTACTTGTACTTACAACCTCATATCCGTCTCCCCCTTCCTCTTTCCCCCTTCCCCCCTTCCCGCTGTCAAATTATGAGCTGGCTGCCACCATTCCCCCCAGGGGAGCAAGCGGTAGAGGAACTCTCCCCCAAATCCCACCTGTGCAGTCACCCAAGAGCAATCAGAATATATATTTGCCGTTTCCCACCTCGCGTAATTAGAATTCTTTTCTGGTTCCGCTCGCGTGCTCCTGGGAGAAACGTGCTACATGACAACGTCGTCCGTTTGGAAACTTTGCCGCGGAAGCGGTTTCAAGCACCGAGTCACAATTGCACAATTTTCACGCTATATTTCCCTACTTTCTGATGGAACTGTGATAATTGTCAAACTTTGCTATCTGAGCTACATAGTATTGTTTGAATGGACAAATACACACCCTGGAATACAAAAGTTCGGAAATTTCTGCTGCCACTGGCAAGATATGAATGAATAAACAATTAGTACTCGGGCCGAGTACAAAATAGCCTAGATCTACACACAGTACGTCTATGGGAGGAAACGGGCAGGTGAATCCGCTCAACTTACGATTTTCACTTTTTTAAAGCACTAAATAATCATTTTGAAATAAAATTTTTCAGGGCTTCATTTTTAGACCTTATCAGAGACACTGCTAACATGGGGAATCATGTAGCTCAGATTTTTTTTAAAATGGAAACAATATTATACAATGCCTTTAAGTTTTGGATTTTTGTATTCACCAAGGTGTTAATGAAAACCCACAAGTGATCGCTATCACGCCAAGGAAATATATATCAATGTCAACCTCAGCTTTCTTTCCTCTTGACATTATTGTTAAACTTCAAAAACATGTTGCTTGGAGCATTTGCAAACACATCCTAATTCATATTTGTATTTGCATTCTTTTATTTTGGGGGAAGGGGGGTTGGGTGCTAATCTCTCAGTTCTGACTTGAGACTTTGAAAGATGCAATAATTGGCTATAAAAAAAAAAGATCATAGATTTGGGTTAACTTTAAATAATGTACCCCTTCACCACATATTCCCTTTGCTGTAGCCCCAAGGACTACTGCAGTTGTCAATATGCTTGTTTCCCTAGCCCTAAGGTGGCCAGACTTTCACTTAAAACTTGGTTTACAGGTGATGAAATGTAAAAAAAAATGTGATGAGGGGGCTGACCATTTTGTAAATGATTCAATCACATATCTGCAGGTGTTGAAGAAAGCAAAATGTCAAAATTGATGGATAGGCTTGCATAATAATTTTTAATTGATAGTTTTAATTTGAAACTCAGACATGTGCAGCTAAGACCTATGGCTACAATTTATACTGAGGCACCATTGATTGCATAACAGATGACAAGTTTGCAGTCACAAGATGGCAACTCATACAGACTACAAAATATTTGGAAAGAAAAGAATAATGTAAACCTGGGGCAAATTGATAAATTTTGTAATGAAAAGTCAAAATGTTAGCATGATGAAAAGATGGAGGAAAAAGTAAGAACAAGAATTAAGAAAATAATGAAGGGAAGAGGGTTAAAGGATGAAGAGAATGGGGGGGGGGGAGCATAGGGGAGAAATGAAAAAAATGAGAATGATGAAGAGATGGACAAAGAAAACAAAAACATGAAACAGAATGAATAGAAAATGTGGAGGTATACGGGGAGGAAGAGGAGCAGGAAAAGGGTAGTAAGGGGGGAATTGGGAGATTAGGAGAAGAGAATGAGGCATTTAAGGGGAAATACAAGGAAAGGAAGGGAAGAAGAAGAAGAAGAAGAAGAAAAAAAATAAAAAGAAGGAAGAAGAAGAAGTAGTAGTAGTAGAAGAAGAATAGAAAGAAGAAGACGAAGAAAAAGAAGAAGAAGACGAAGAAAAAGAAGAAGAAGAAGAAG
>JZLH01S0012738.1:13986-20105 GCA_001188425.1 Eucidaris tribuloides
TGTCATAGTACAATATGTGCAGATTCAGATTGGCACATTAATTTCCTATCGGGCGATAGGAATTCGCTGCAACACAGCAGTCTATGGGGGGAAAGCTTGGAATGGTCTCTCAATGATTTTTACTTTTTTAAAGCACTTACTGATCGTTTTAACTGCAATTTTTCAGGCTTCATTTTTAGACCACTGTCGAGAGACACTGGTAGTTCATGCGGGAATCAGCAGGCCTCAGATTTTTAAACTGGAAACACTGTTATACAGTGCCTTTGATGGAATCGTTGATGATGACCTCGGCGTGATGACCCAGTGGTTAGAGCGTCCGCCGGAAGGTCGCGGGTTCGAGCCCCGGCCGGGTCATACCAAAGACTTTCAAAAATGGTACCTTCTGCTTTCTAGCCAGGCTCTTGCCATTCTAGAACAGAGAAAATAACACATATGTTATGTAGGGCCCGCTATATAGGAGAACAGTCTATCAGTCTGAAATGGCTACCCTGGGTAAATAAGACACTATTGTTATAAATATTGATAAACGTGTTCATGGGGAACTGGCTATAATGATAATCACTACATTATAGTTTATAATCTACACGACATACGGACGGTTAGTAATTAGCTAATGGCTATTTATTGCATTAATTACTTTTCCTACAGTCAAGTGATTAATGAATCGGTTGAAATGATACGGACTAAACTCGGGGAAAAATTAACAATACGTTTGACTTTGGAAACTGAGAGAGCTACTAAGTGCGAAAAAAATGACCTTTTTCGATTCCTTTTTTTTAGGGGGGAGGGGGTTATCACATCGGTTTGCAACAATATCATCAATGTCCAGAAAAACCTGATGCCCCGGAAAACCTGACGACTTTTTTTTCACCCTGTCGCCGCCCCTGTTGAGTAGGGGTGAAAGAGAAAATGGAGTTTTATTATCATGATACAAAAGAATTACATTCAAATTATGATAAAAAAACTGCAGTGCATAGGCTAAAACAATCAAATATTTGGTGTTCTTCTTTGTATTTCCTCCAACACTGATCTTGAGATATGTTGCACACACTAAAAAGTAAAGGTGCGTACAAGGTGCAACTTTGCAGAAATGGGTGTATAGAGCAACTTCTCCCGCGGTAATCGGCTTCAATACAATATGATCAGTTGAAAATAAACACCTCCACGGCAGCGTGATGGTCAAGTTGGTAGAGCGTCCACCTCACGTGCGGAAAGTCGCAGTTTCGAGCCCCGGTAAGGTCATATTTGTACGAGTTTTTGAATATTTGTAAATGTTAATTAATACAGTGTATTATAATACGAATACAATAAATAGCACTGGAATGAACGTAAATTGCGGTTCACACACAAAAACACATGTCATGCAGTTTGCAAGAAAAAGAATAACACTTTTTTATTTTCTGTCGTGAACCTGTGCACCTTTCGGGTGCAACTTTACATCTTTCAGAAAGGTGCAAAGTTGCAATTTTAAAGGTGCTTCCAGTGTGACATTGGTCTGCACCTTAAAGGTGCAAAGTTGAGCCAATTTTTCTTAGTGTGCATATATAGGACCAACAGGCCGAACTGACCATGTAGAACTATATCCATTTTGACTATAAACTATACTTATACGTATAGCATTGAATTTGACCAACCAGCACTTAATAGTTAAAATTGATCAAATCGAGTGCAAACCACAATATATACGTGGATTGCCACATGAAGTATTGAGAATAAGTTCACTGAATTATTTCAGTATGGTATTATCAGAGGCCTATTAACCTTGAACATCACAGTGGTGGCCCGGGTCGCAGTAACAATATCTTTGAAATCCGCAGGGATTTGATTTCTATTCAAAGTGCATTTTAGCATTAATAAAACTCTTAATCAGACTTGCAGCGCACTGTGACTTTTTATTCAATTACGATCAAGCGCATGCGAAGCCACTGCATCAATTAGTTTGATTGAGTAATAGATCTTTATATTTCCAAATTGCTTTCAGGGTGTTCACGTATTTGTGAATATTGTATCACCAGTGTGTTAAGCAATTTCACATTGCGGGATGATTGTGAAAATATGTTCAAGGTACTGGGTACTGGTTAACATGATGTAAGTCCCGTCCCAAAAATTGTCAAACTTTGATATCTGATCCGTATGATAGCGTTTGAATGGACAAATAAACACCCGGGCCCTCGGATACAAAAGCATATAGCAAAATATGTCAGGATAATAAATATCAGCACAAACGTGTTTCGCTCCCCCCCCCCCCCCAAAAAAAGAGACAAATTTAAATTATCTGATTATAATTCTATACAGTACTTATCAATGTAATTTATATTTGCAACACTGTGCCGTAAGGGGTCAAGGGCGTAGGCTGGGGGGTACACTGGGTGCACGTGCAACCCCCCCCCCCCCCCGCAGAGCCATAGGAGATCCACCCTGATAGCAAGAAAGAAATTTGCACCACCTTTTTATGCTTTCAACGCCTGATTTTCTCAACTTTAGTTCCACCCTCTCTAAGATGTGCACCTCCATGTTCCACCTCCCCGAGATGTGCACCTACCCATGCCCAAACCAGCCTACGCCCTTGGGGGTGGTATACCATTTGGAAGCAATAACTTAACTTTACCTCATTTTGGGTCCATTAATTATAGGGAAAGCCAATTAATAGTGAAGGTTTCGTCAAAATTCCATTAGTCTTGCGTCAGTACTTAATAATTGTTGTTTTGAGAGGCGTGGCTCTGAGACAGAAGGGCAGTCTTCCCTTATGAATATTGCGGCATTCACCCTCCCAATAGTTTTGGCAACTTGAATGCAAGAATATGTTAAAACAGCAGTGTAATTAAACCATTGCAACTTATAGCATACTACTAAATATACACAATAACATTTGCACAAAATTTCATATTGCAATTTTGCAACCGGACCGCGTCGAAAATGTTGACATTTTTTTATTACCTTTGCCCCCAATCCGAAAAATGGATCCATGAACCACGTCAACATGACCGTTATCTTGATTCATTGACGACATGACTACAACAATCATGTAGGGATTTCATTGGAGCGCTCTTGTTGACAGAAATCAGTAATTGTACAGCCTAAAAAAAAAAGATCGATTATTGTGATACAATAATACAATACCACACGGTTTAAAATTCGACTTGTGTGTAGTGAGGAGTGACAGACGACCAAACAGAGCTTTTATCCGTACCTGCTCTGATTATTGTTCACGTGGTCAGCTTTTGATCACGATGACACTCATTAATTTGACCATTAGAGTGACTGACAGTGGATGTATACATATAGTGTAATCAATGGTGGGCACTTGAATACATGTATAGGTCTCTGATATAAACAAACCCATAACGCATTGACGAAGTATGTGACGTCAGAGGTCTATCGATCTGTGATTGGTTGACCTGTTTTTGGAGCCTTTATCATGCTTGGTATTGTGCATACGATATTGATTTCTGATGGTTGCTCACGTATCTATAGGCCTAGGTCAGTGGCTACCATTGTATTTGATTTTGATGATCATTCACCGAAGACAAAAATAATATTCCTATTCGAGTCCATTATTGCTATACGTCGCAAAATCACGATCAAATGTAATAATGCTCATCTCTACAAGCCTATAATAAAAAGTATCTTTCAAACTTATACCAATTAGGCCTATTGCCCGTTATCGAAATTATTTGATATGTATGTCCTCTGTATGGAGGCTTTTCTTTTCAAAAAGGCGTGAGTTTGTGATATAATATCTATGACTTTGTAGGCATTATCAGCAGGCTTAATTGTTATTTTTTTGGCAACGTTCAATTGTTCGATTTAAAATAAATCCTGTAACTTGTGTATTTGTGGCGTAATACAGATAAGAATTTTGAACAGCCCACTAAGAAGATCAGTCAGAAAATTGATTTTCCCAAATGATACTAAATAATTATAAAAAGTTCGCGAGTTGTGTCAATTTACAGTTATTACCTGAGTTATCTGACTTTTGTTAAAGCAAAGTCAAGATCATAGCACTAAAAGAGGTGGTGATGATGAAGGAATCAGAAATGACTACTAAGAATACAATCACAAACTACACGGGGGTCTGAAATGGGACACCCCCCCCCCCCGACACACACACATCGGCACCCACACACTTACAGATGAGAACAAAATGCATAATCACCTTTATATAGCGCACACTCTTGATCCCTCATACATGTACCGTATGTACTTCACTTACTAAACGTCACAACTCCCAAATTTTTCGACATTTTTGTTTATTTTGTAATCAATTTTATCTTATTTATTAATATTTTGATACATCCCGATCAACAACATGCTTCCCTTTTGCCCCCTGGCTGTACCTATGGTTGTGCCCCTTAGAAAAAATAAATAAAAAATAGGCCCCTGCTCGAATGTGATTTTTGAGCAGAGACAAATTTTAATAGCGCCATCTACGATGAGGTAGCAATGACAACAATAAACAAACGAGATCGGAGAATCCTTGAAAGAAGTTCTGACGTTATATTTCTGATGTTTATGTTATTAAAACGAGATTAAGACGTTTGTTAGACTGTAAGTATCGTGAAAAGTCTGTCGATTACTGTGTTCGATGACGGATCATAATCGACTCATTATTTCTAGCTTTCATGCACGCATGTATCTTGTTATGATGAAGCGACGCGAAATTGACATGCCTTGCCAGTCGACCGGTGCGCCGTGCGTGCATGGCCACACTGCAGACAGCCGTCGTGTATACTGCTTGCAGCAGTGATCAGGTGCCTGCAGTGCCAGGCACAAAATGAAATACTCTCGGATTTCCCTACCGTTGTGCAGAAAACGTATAAACATTGGCTTGAAAATGTCTCCTTTCTTCCTGTTCAGTAGTCTACTAGTACTACTTCATAATGTTTAATTTTAAATTAATTGTAAACTTTTACTAACATCGTCAGGATTTAAACTAAATGAATGGACAAGAAGGATATCTAAAACTAAAATAGCTTCAATCGAATATGATGATCGTTAGGCAAACTAATGTTAGATCTAGGCAATTAATTTGCAATTTAACGTTAGATTTTGTTGGGGCTCATTTGTGTAGATCTATCTACAAATCAATTTAATCGTGGAATTGTGTGTTAAAGCCCAAGTTTTGTTTTGGGGATTTTTTTTTTTATTTGAAAGCTTTATGCCCAAAGGTCATATCACCACAATTACAGATTCTGAATATCTTGTTTTTTTTTAAATCAATGAAAAATCTAGGGGGGAGGGGGTGGGGGAGGGGACCCCGAGGTTACGGGGTACCCCCATTTTACATTATAGCATCCAAAGGGTTAATGAGGTGTTATCCGAGTTATACCTCACCGGAAAGAGCAGAGTCTGTTCTTCCTGATGAGGTATAACTCAGATAACCTTAACACCTTATTAAACCTTTCGATGCTATAATGTAAAATATAGTCAAAAATCTCGGGGTGGGGGGATCCCCTCCCCCCCCAAGATTTTTCATTAATTAATTTAAAAGAAAATGAAAGATGTTCAGTATCTGTTTTTGGTGTGATGACCTTTGGGCATAAAGCTTTCAAATAAAAACAAAATCCCCAAAACTAAACTTGGTCTTGTGCACTGACACTGTCACAGTTCAAATAATGATTTAATTTTCAAACAGTAAAGATTAAAATCTTTGTTCAAATATGTAGATTACAGTGCACATGCATGTTGTACTATAGTAGACTTGTGCAGTTTCACAACCCTTTTCAGGGTTCTTTTTTATAGTGTAGGCCTACATGTAGACACCTACATATACGTTTTTATTGATATCTTCCCAGTTTAGGTTGTGTTTGTTGACATGTTTAGCCATGTTTTGTATGTCTGTTACTCTGTTATGCCTACAGATGTATGTATTTTTTTAATAAATCCCAAATAAAGATTGAACTGATATCATTTTATGATTTGATTTGATTTACACCAGCATTTCCAGCCAAACAGGGGCGGCGGAACCGGGGGGGCAGGGGGGGCACTTGCCCCCCCGAAAATTTTGGATAGCAAAAAAACTGCCCTTTTTCAGACGAAATGTGCCCTTTGTGAAATGACGCATACCCTTTTTTCAAAATGAAATGTGCCCTTTGTGAAATGACGCCTTTTTTTAGTCT
>JZLH01S0012738.1:25260-37639 GCA_001188425.1 Eucidaris tribuloides
TGCTCGAGCTTCAGCTTCAGGGGGCTCCGCCCCCTGACCCCCGACAAATCACTACCACGTTTGAAAAGTAACCTGCCATCGGCATTTCAGACTACAAAATTCATAACTTCGAATGAAGCCCGGAATGAAGTTACAACAATTTTGAAAAAATGGGGGTGGTTTAGTTATTGTTGACTGTCCATTTCAAAGAAAAATAGTGTTAGCAGATGTGCTTGATGCCGTTAGACTCAGGAGGCGGAACCCCCTGACCCCCACTCGGACGGGGACCCTACTTGGAATTCAATAAGGTGGACCCCTGGATCCCATCCATTAGGATGACTTATACGCAACCCCTCCTTTGAAATATCATGGGTACGGGCCTGCAAAACGCGTTTTTCTTCTTAGAATTTCAAAGTTTTCCAAACCGCTCGCTCGCTACGCTCACTCGCGGAATTGCCTACAAACAAATATTAAATATATAAAATGAAACTGCTAGAAGCCGTGAGCTTCAGGGAGCAGAGTTTTTCGTCTTAGAAATTCAAAGTTTTCCAAATTCCCTTTTCACCACTAATGACATGCATACAAACACATATTCACTATAAAATAAGCCTATACATTAAAACGGCAATTTTTTTATTACAAGATTATTGAATTGTGGTACATTTTAATAACAAAAGCAAAAAAAAAAACTGACAGGGGTACCCCATCCCCACCCCTATCGCACGCTTAGCGTTCGCAGCGCTTATAAAATCCACCATCTGAAAATGCAATTTCGGCTGAGCGACTGGGTGCCCCCCCAATGAGTTGACCCACGGTACGCCACTGATTGTAATGTAATATAAATTCCATAAATTGCCATTTTTTAATGGTTCATGATAATTGAATGGGTTTTTTTCATATTAAGTCTGTATGAAATAATGTTTCTGATAATATGTTGAAAGCACAGGTTAAATCATTTTCAAATTTCTGAGAAAACGGCACTTTGGCATTTGGGGAGGTGCTCGCGTGTGACATCACAAATTGAAAACTTTGAAACTTCATAACTCTGTTATTCTTTGATGGATTTTCGCCAAACTTTCTTTTATGTGTTTGTCTCATTGTTCTGCTTCTATTAAAACCAACTTGTTGTCAGGGTGAACCTTGCCTTTAAATGTAAAGTTATGATGTTTGATTATTCTCTTTTCCCTTGTTTGATTTATTGTTGATTTACAGTCTGATGTCTTTTACCTTTAGCCTTTATCAGTTATCCATTTCAATAACCTCTAAAGGAAAATTACATCCTGACAAAAACTCAATATTTTAACCCATTGGCGACGATTTGATTTCACTATAACACACATTTTCCATAGACCATAACACGAGTTATCTCGTCCTTAGTCTCCGATGGGTTAAGATAATTTGAATGATTTTTGCATGTTTTAATGTCTCATCATTTAATCCAAGATTTACTATCTTTAATATAAGGTACTTCGCTAGTGTGTGCTTTTGTGTGAATTTCATATATTTACAGGTGAAAACGGTATGAAATTACATATGTTTGTGTTTGCTCGTTCAACTTGTTACACATTTGACAATTATTAAAAAATCATTGAAAGGGACAGTAAACTGTTGCTTAGATACCATCTGTCTAATGTGGGATTTAAAACCCTGAATATTCATGACTAACCACCTGGTAAACAGTTGAGGAGTAGTGTATAAATTTTTGTTGGCTTAGCTCATAGGAACAAAGGCGAGTAGCTTGTTTCCACTCCTATTTGCAGCTCCCTTTGAACAACTGAATTACTGTAAGTTATATTTGTAATATGTATTTTAAAAAAAAGTATCTGTTGATTCTGGACAGGCCCTAATGATGGAGAAAGGTCCATATCAGATGACAAGATTGGACCTGGTGGATTGCAACGTTGAACCGTATGCTGCCGAGAGATTACTTAGGAACTGTGTCAGCTTCACGTTGGCTTCTGTTAGCCTGGATTATAACGAGTAAGTATAGCAGATCGAAAACCCCAGCTCACAAGGTGGCGGGAGGATATCTACAATCAACCCCCCCCCCCATGTTTCAGGGAATTTTTTTGTTAACCCATCACTGCCTTTAAGCCTTCTCCAGACCCAAAAAATTTGCTTGTTCCTTGTCCCCTTGTCCCATAACTACTCGCTTCTTGGTCAGGCAATGATCGCTCGCCCTTTAGGTGTTTCCAGTAATTAAAATCTACATGAATTTTCATGGAATTTACATTCATCTGGTGCACCCTACAATTGATTAATTGATAGAAAATTATTTTGACCGCGATGTATCTATATGGAAATCACCTGTCTACTCTGTGAAGTCTGTAGTGTATAAAGTTAAAGTTTTTTCTACCAGTTTGGACAGATTATTGTCTCATACCTTATAGTGTACTGTACCTGTACTAAGCAAAATCTGACATCAGTACATTAAAAACAATAATTGTTCGATCTGTTTATTATAAATTTTGAATCAAGATAACTTTCAACATATAATCACAGGGCCTGTTGCATAAAACTTACGATTACTGGTAACTCTGCCATCAATGGTAACTACCATTGCTCAACAGCCAGTCAAAATCAAGGTTTCTATGGAAATTGCAATAAATAGCGAAGTAACCGAAATGGTTTCATGCAACGGGGCCAATAGTAATACTACACTGTTATGCTTTCTGCAATGATTGATTGTTAAAATACTACGTACGTGTACAGTGCATGTACCATTTTTATATCAGGGATGCTAGTTTTCAGCCAAAAGCCCGACTTCAGGCCTGGGCAGTGAATTTTCTGGCCATATTTCCAGGCTTTTTGTGTACAAAACAGCCCATTATATAGGCAAATCTCAGGCCCTCACATAAATTCTAACTGGCTTCCCTGTTATACTTATTGTAAGTGCTACCTGTCTTGGGATGTTCCCCCCCCCCCTCCGAAAAAAATCCTAGTGACGGGTCTGCTATTACTGTATCTACTCATTCATTATCAGTTAACCCCAAACACATTATTAACCAAAGGGCAGTATCTCATTGTTGACTACTTATCACATTATCTATATCCAATGATCAATCAATAACACCAACAAGATGGGGATGGAGACGAGGCTGGCCTCGAGGCCAGATTTTTCCGGCCTTGGCCTTGGCCTCGGACCGAGTCACGCGTACAAAGTCTATGGAAAAAATATTTTTCCAGTGGCCTTGTGACTCGGATTGGTTGGCCTCAACTCCACGCTCTGCAACAAGACTCACTGAACATGATGTTAGAAAATCAGGGAATCACCTCCATGTAATCATCCAGGGTTCGAAATTAACGCTAGCCCGCTAGCCAATGGCTAGCAAAAATCACGGCGGACTAGCCAAAATCTATATTTACTCGTCCGTGTGGCTAGCTGAAATATTACTTAAGTGTCACACCGAGTGTTGCATGATTTTATGTAACAATGAATGAACTCAAAATCTTGATGTTTATTCGAACAAAATACGAACGAAATAACAAACTCTTGGCCCGAAATCTGTACCTCGGCGCGGCCCCGCTAACAAGCGATATTAGATTTACCATGGATCCTACTAGCTAGAGAGGATCCACCGCCGCCAGGTTTATGTACCGAAGTGAAACTAGTTGGGAGTTTACGTACGTGGCTGTGTATGAGCTAGCTAACGCGATTTTCGCCGCAGAGGGCGTTGTCCGGAAACTCGCTCGAGCTAGCTAGTTCCGATCTATATATCGCGCTGGATATTTTCGGAGCGGTGTCGCTATCGTGTGGGGATAGGCGCATAGGCCGACGTATGGGAGGAAATTGATTTTAAAACAGATTGTGCTCCGTGTTTTCATGAGTCAGGCAATCCAATAATAGTGGTAAGTACGTTTTAAAAATCATTTTTGTACTTCATGTATAACGTTAGTCCCCTGATAGTCCCACGCATGCAGTATCTACACATGTATGTTTTGACGGCGTATGTCAATGTCTATGGTCCACACTAGCGCACTGGCGGTAAATCGATAGTCTCTTGCATTAAGTCGGATGTCGTGACTAGGATGAGTCGCGACTGTTGACTTTCGTGATTGGTTGGAGGCAATGCAATCGACACAACGAACTACAAAACTTATCGTATTGCTTGAAACATGTTATACTTTAAAAAAAGTAATATCTATTATCCTTTATTCTATTAATTCTAAAAATGATGAACAGGGGTGGACCATTGAAGTGGAGAAACACAAACGAAGACAACAAATTGAGTTAATATTTACATTTTTGTATCAATGATAAATTGCTTTGATACTTTGTCTGTTTCTCCTCCTCCCTGCCTCCTGCGTGTGTGTATTTTTTTTCTTTTCTATCCTGGTCTCTTTCTTGTCCTTCTTCTTGTTTTCTTTTTCTCTTGTCATCTCCCTTAAATCCTCGTTCCCCCCCCCTAGGCCTTTTTTTCTTTTTTCTTTTTTTTCTTTCCCCGTTCTCTTTTTTTTTTCTTCTCCTTTTTTCTTTTGTTCGCCTTTTTTCTTTTCTTCCTATTTCCCCCGCCCATTGATATTCTTCTTCTTTTTCTAGTTTTTTTATCTTCTCCTTACCTGCCTGCTTTTCTTTCCTTTTTTTTTTTCTTCGCCACATTCCCTCCACCATCCTCTTTCTTTTTCTTACGTTCCCTCTTTCCCCTTTACCTTGCCTTGGTATTGATTCCTGTCTATTCCCTATTTTTCTTTTGATTCCTCCATTTTTTTTCTTTTCTTTCTTTTCTTTTCTTCTGCTCCCCCCCGGCCTGCCCCCCCTCTTCTTATTGTTCCGTTCGTTCTTCGTTTTTCTGTTCCCTTTCCTTCTCTTCCTCCGTCCTTCTTCTCTTTCTTATGTCTTCTCTATCCTCTAGCCCATCATTTTTTTTCTTTCTTTATTTCTTTTCTTCCTTGCCCTCTCTACTCTTTTTCTTCTCCATTCCTTCTTTCCTCTTCTTCTCACCTTGCACTTTCTCTTGCTCTCCCTCACTCCTCTCTTTCTTCTTTCTCCTCTCTTGTCCTATGTTCCTTTTTCTTTCCTTTCCGCTTCTTCTTTGTTTTCTTTCTGTCGCTTCTCTTTTTTTTTATTTCCCTTTCCCTTTCTTTCTTGTTTTCTTTCCCATTCTTCCTTTCTTTGACTGTCCCCTTATTCCTTTCTTTCTTTCCCCTTCCTCTCTTCCTCTTTTTCTTCTTCTTCCTTTCTTTTCTAAACTAAAATTCTTTTCTTTTTTCTCTCTTTTTTCTTTTCTTTTCTTCTCTTCTTTTCTCTTCTCTTCTCTTCTTTTCTTCTCTTTCCTTTCCTTCTCTTCCTCTCCTCCCCCTTCTTCTCCTTCTTCCATTAACCTGATCCTCTAAAAACACGCTGTAAATTGCCTCGGAGCTCATCATTTTGATGAAGATACCAACACGAACCCGTGACCCTGAACTCGTTCTGAGTTCGAGGCCTGAGCCTTGTCGCATCATGGATCGGGGTGGGGAAGGGGGGAGGGGGGTAGCCTGGTGGCCAGTGGCTATTGCCAATTGATTACCTGCACATAATTTACATTATTCTTTTCGAAATTACACAGGTGTATTCAAAACAGGCGGACTAGTCAATTTTTGGGCGGGCTAGCCAGAATTCTGGCGGACTACCTAAAATTTCGGCTAACTAGTCCGTCTGGCTAGTTTTAAAAAAAGTTAAGCGCGACCCCTGTAATCATCACATTCACATTCATAGCATCACAGAAAAGGCAATGATGACTTGATGACAAGGGTTTTTAAATTTAGATTCTGAAACATAAAATAATATGTATTTATTGCAACATAGTCAATTAAACAATATTTATTGCAACATAGTCAAAAAATGGAGTGTCTTTCTCCTTTCAAATATGTGCCACAAAGTAAATATAAAACATGTAATACAGGTTGTAACATTTACAGATTATGCAAATTTGATGGGACCTGATGCTACATTTATAAGTGCCAACAACATCATGGCCAACCTCGTCATCTCAAACTACTGAAAATGCGATACTTGTGATTATTGGTACACTTGACCTTACTACTGTATATCTTTGTTACACATTACATGACATATATAGCCTACTCAAGAACTTTATTAAATCAAAGGCAGGGCGTCTGATTTGGATGCCTAGAGATAAACTTTACACTGGTATACATGTACATACACAGTACGCTGACTGTAGAAGAAAATACCATCTAAGAACCTTTGGCAAAATATAGGAGCCAGAAAGTCAGTTTTAGTGGAAATGTAGTGACCGTTAGAGTTTGATTTGAACTATTGTTTTGTAGATCTGTACAAAAGTCCCAGCATAGAACAGACATGTACAACAAACAGTCATTTTTTGTGTGCATTTCTCATATATTCTATCTTAATGATCTTGAGAATTCACAGACATGTCCTTGATAAATAGTCAAATTAGGTGAAAATATTTTGTTAACGTTACTCTAAACTGATGGATGGCTTCTCTGAATGATGCGTCGTGACAGTCATGTAATTTTTAGGTTCACAATTTACTTTGCAGCCTTTGATGGATAGCATTCAAGATCAGATGAAACTAGAGGATTAAAAAGAAATGTTATCATTAGTAGTAGTAGTAGTAGTAGTAGTAGTACCAGGGCAGGAAATAAAATTTTCTTTTTCAGGGCTACTTTCATGTCTGATTTAGTGATTTTAGTATGTTATACATAGAACCCTATGAGTAAAATTGAGGGCTGTTTGTGATTATCTGGAGTTGTTTTGTAATTTGGGGGACTAAATCGCCCTCATCCCCAGTGTATTCCCTACGGTGAGTAGTACTATTATTATTGTCATTATTCTTCTTGGCTTCATGTTTAATACATATTTCTGGTGCCTACAAATTTTTTTCTGCCCCTGATGGGGCAGTGTCTTAAAAACTTGAACAGCACATACAGGCACGGGCAAAAATCCAAGGAGGGATAGGGGGATGTGAATACAGCCCCCAATATTAGCCAAGCTGGATGGCCTGTACAAACACCATCCCTTCAATTGTGCAAAAAAAATTTAAAAATTTGTCTCACCTGCTATGCAAAACAGAAGCGAGAGATACAGAAGGTGCCGCTTTTCCGACGGCGGCAACGACGGCATCAACAATAAAAACTTAACCAAGTTTAAGTTGTTTTTTTTTGGGGGGGGGCATAATTTTGAAGAATAAGTCCTTATCCCTTGGAACTTGGACATAAGGGTTATGAAGTATGACTTATAATTTGAGTAGAGTTTAAGGTCACAAAATCAAAGTCAAAGGTCAGTCAGGTCAACATACTTAGATTATGTTGTGGAGGCAACATCAAAAACTTAATCGAGGGTTAGTTCTGTTTGTGTTATCTGTTAGGGCTTGGTAGGGGCTTCCAAATTTCCACACATAATTTTGCAATTAGTAGACTGTGCTAAGCTATGCATTTTTTTTCAAAATCAATAAAAAATGACAAATAAGCCTAAAAGCCTGAAATGGCATAATTTTGAAATGCATTAACTGTCAAAAATCGTGAGATGCAGCTGAGACATACATTACGCATTGCGTAACTTACTTTTTAAAGAAACAGGTCTGTTTATTGTGAGTCTTGTCAAATTAATACATGTATGTGACTCTTATTTTAGTTTGATTTAAACTGAAATGCCTTGTGCATGTACAGTATACATGTACATGTATGTATCCAATCTGATCAGAAATTCTCAAATCACATGGTAATGAACTCAAGTCAAACACACAAGGCCTTGTAACCTTTGACTTACGACCTTTTAACTCTGATATCTAGTCAACTTTATTATCTCATAGAAAATATTTGATCCAAGTTTCATTTAAATCTGAGCATATCTCAAATTATTGTAACAAGCCCAAATTAGACATGTATTACCCCCTTGTGACTTTTAACCTTTGAACTTTCTTCTCCTCACAAAAACCTCACAAAACCTCTGTGCAGGCCTTAGAAAGGAATGCTATAAAAGCGGTACAGTATGTGGTACATGTATGCACACCATGTGCATGTAAGCCAGGTGGTGAACATGAAAACAATTGTCATGCGTATTATTTTTAAGGTCAGCCCACAAAAACAGTTCAAACAATGGATATGTATGGGATACTTGTATGGGTCATTTATAAGTTTATATAACATATTTTATGAGTTTACAAGACAACAAAATAAAGCAACTGGGGAAGATACTTCATTTCACCGGAAAAAAAAGCTCTAAGTTTGCAAAAATACACAAAATTAATTTCCCAAGTGTCTTTCTCTTTCTTCCATTCCTGTGTATCAGTCATGCTAATCCATACTGTTTTTGTCTTTTTGTATAATTTTGTTTTATTTCTCTTTTTTTACTCATTCGGTTGCTTTGAAGGTCATGGGGAGGTCATCATCACCTCGTAATTCATGCTTGACCCCACTTTCATTAAAGGCACTGTATACATGTAACAATGTTTCCAGTTTAAAAAATCTGAGCTACATGATTTGCCATGCTACTAGTGTCTTTGATACAGTCTAAAAATGAAGCCCTGAAAAAATTGCAGTGTAAAACAATCATTAAGTGCTTTAAAAAAGTGAAAATCATTGAGAGGCCATTCCAGCTTTTCTCCATAGACTGCTGTGTTGTAGAATTTCCTATCGCCCGATATAAAATTAATGTGCCAATTTGTATCTGCACATATTGTACTAGTGACAGCATAACTGTCCAAATTTTTGTGTTCTAGGGTGTTTATTTGTCCATTCAAACACTGACAGATATGTCAGATAGCAAAGTTTGACAATTTTTTAAACGGGTCTTCCACAGTGTTATATAGTGTCTTTAAAATTGGATCAGCCATACTTACTGCAGCAATGAGCCTAAATCTAACATGTATTAGGCCTCATGACCTTTCACCTTTCAACTCCGAAATCTAGTCAATTCATTATTGTTTCATAGTAAATATTTAACCCAAGTTCAATTAAAATCAGATCAGCTGTTCTTGAGTAATCGCTTTGATGAGCCCAAATCACACATGTATTAGGCCTTGTGACCTTTCACCTTTCAACTCCAAAATCTAATCAGTTCATCATTGATTTATGGTTCATACCTGGCCCCAGTTTCATTAAAATCCAATTACGGACAGACAACCCAAGATAATGCCTCTGCAACGAAATAAAAGGTAACACAGCTAGAAACAGATTGGCATCTATGAACCTAAGCAAAATATAGGAGCTGGAAACGCAGTTTTAGTGGATTATAGTGACCGTTAGACTCTGATTTGAATTTTTTTTTCTCGCGAGAAAAAAATTCCTACCATAGAACGTACACTAAAAGGCTATTGTGTTTCTTTCGCATTTTTCAAATTCTAGGTAATTACTGACCCCCAGATTTCACATATAATAATAATAATAATAATAATAATAATAATAAACCATGCTTATAAAGCGCATAACACATTGCTGGGCATGTCTCTATGCGCTATAAGAAAATAGAAAAAAGGGATGAGAGAGGTACTGTGTACGGTTCAAGATATATCAAGCGATTTTAAACTGGTATGTTTTCAAAGCAGTCTTAAAATGATTTATTGTATTAATACCCCTAAGAGAATCTGGGAGGTTGTTCCATAAAATTGGAGCAGCATGAGCAAAGCTACGTTCACCATATGTTTTGGTTAGAACTGTCGGAATAATGAATAAATTTTTCTTGCTAGATCGGAGATTTCTTTCTGGTTTGTAAACAGTGAGAAATTCACTCAGATATGACGGAGCCAGGTCGTGAAAGCATTCATAAGCTTATAACAATATCTTAAAGATAATTCGAGAGCGGACAGGTAACCAGTGCAAGTTTTGCAAAATAGGTGATATGGATTCATGTTTTTTTGTGCGAGACACTAGTCGAGCTGCTGAGTTCTGAATAACTTGCAATCTTTGAACATGACAAGCTGGTAACCCAATAAGAAGACTATTGCAGAAATCTATACGGCACATCACAAAAGCATGCCCTTCATCAATAGCGTAAGGGCATGGGTTATCTTTTCCTGGTCTGCGGGGATGTTTGCAAAATGAGATCCACTGCCTTTAAGTAAATTGAAGTGGTGCAGTAGGTACGCTGTGCTGGCTAGCATGGCACCTTGATGAAGTATAATTTCTGGCGACAGGTTAAAGCGATGACGCCAGGTGACAAACACTGCATGTGACACCAATATGAGTTCTGTGTTAGTCTAAGCACCTGAAACTCAGTCTTACTTGTGAAATATGTTCCATCAAGGGTGTAGCGAGTTAGCAAAAGGACATCCCTGTCCACCTCCTCCTCCTCCTCCTCCTCCTCCTCCTCCTCCTCCTCCTCCTCCTCCTCCTCCTCCTCCTCTTCCTCCTCCTCCTTCTCCTTCCCCTCCACCACCGCAAGCAATGCAATGTACAGTCTGTCCTGACAGTCTACAGCTGCATACAGGGCTCCAGTAGGTGTGGTGATGGTGTTGCCTACATTACCATCTCTGTCATACAGAGTCACAACACTTGGTGTGGTGGTGTGACAGGTACTTGTCACTATTGTGCCTGACTTTGTTGTACAGATCTGTACTGGTTTAGTAATTCCTGTTCGAATGATGGCTGTTGGTACAGAATCAGTTGGCGTAAACACGTAGATGTTGCTTGTCCGATTTACAGCGTATATGTCATCATTGTGGTCTGTGCTAACGTGAGGGGCATGAAAGTAATAATGAGGAATGACAAACTCTATGTTAGTTGGTAAACCAGCCACATTTAACATCTTCAACCTGTCAGGCCCAACTGATACAACTGACCTTTTATCAGACAGAAATGCAATATCACCCATGTCTTCTTTACACTCCTTGAGACGCTTCTGCCTACTACCATCCATACGGAACTCAGATGCACTGATGCATTCACCAAAGTCGTCTTCAGTGACAAGCTTCTTGCTGACAGCAAGCACAATGTATGCAGCACATTTATGTGGCATTGCTGCCATTCCTCGTACCACGCCTGGTAACGCCACTTCCTTCACCACATTCAGGACAGGTTTCATTAACTTTCCCAAGTCATTGACTCCATTCCTAGTAGGCACAAATTGCCACATCTTTGCAGGGCTCAGAATCTGACCAGATAACTCCTCATCAGCCTTTCTCTGTAGTAGCTCCTTCAATTCTCTGCACAGGTGGTTGTGTGTTTCCAGGCTGTCTCCTTCCAGATTGTCCAGGTGATCATTTGATACCAACACACCGGTGCCTTTAATGCGAGATAATATCTGACGTTGATATTCTTTTGAGTCGTTTAATCTTCCTTCTTGTTGTTTCTGGAACTCATCGACTTCCTGCAGCAACGATTTCACATTTTGTTCCAGCTGCTTTATTTTGTTTTCATGAGCCTGACGAATTTCAACTTTGAGTTTCTCAAGAGTAGATTTCAGCTCGCATCTGTGCACCTCAATGGTGTGGATATTCCTCTCAATTTGAACTTTCCTTTCAGCGCTCTGATCAAGAAGCCCCTCCACATTTTCTAGCTTCTCTTTCTCAAAATCTCCATGGATTCTGATCTTGTGATCCCGATGGGTAACGACGGTACACTTGTGGCAGATGTGAACTTTGCAATCGTCACAGAATAAATATTTCTTTTCTGGTTTGTGGGTGGAGCATAATTATCAAACTGCTTGACGATGTTCTCCTTTCCACCCTCAATATCTTCCATCGATACAACGTGATGGTCTTCAAACCAAGTTGCCATTCTCTTGTGACCATTGTGGCAGTCATATTGATCGCAGTCATGGCAAAACACGATCGCATCAAGCTGCATTTTACACAATGTACACTTCTGACAAACCTCAAAGAAAGCAGTAAATCCACTGGCAGTATCTTGCAACTCATCAACAAGTCCATTGACGGTAATGTTTGACAGTAATCCTTGGACACGGCCCTCTGTAAATTTGGTTGGTTTGCAATATTGACAGATCCATGTCATCGAAGTCACTGTGACCCATATCGTAAGTCTCTAAGCATTTACAGCAAAATGTATGTCCACAACTCAGGAGTTTGGCATCCTCAAATATGTCCAGGCACATAGGACACATCAGGCTCTCTAAAGGTTTGGCTTCTTTTCCTTCAGCCATATTGGTTTCTCCTCTCCTAATCAATCCGAGTTTACTGGTTCACCTTTGTGTGTACCTGCCCTTGTGTTTTTGTTCGCTGTGACATCGCCAGCACGACATCAAGATGTTTCTACCATCAGAAAAACAGGCAGCAATGCAGAGGAAATGATCATTAAATTGTACATGTATGCAACAAGTAAGTAATGTAGTCGGAAATGGCACATCATATGTCGCAACCACGGTACAGTATTCCGCACTCATTGCTCAATACTCTGCGGTGGGTTTTCCCCATGCCCTTTTGACCTTGTGGTCTAGGGAGACTAGTATAGTAGAGGAAACACACACACACACACACACATA
>JZLH01S0012743.1:0-12410 GCA_001188425.1 Eucidaris tribuloides
CCATTCGATGCGATGCCGCTGACGGAGAGCCGTGCCTGCTCAATGACTCGCGCACTAGCTGTGGGATGCTTGATCTGCGGGTTGGCAGAAAAAAGTGTAGAGAATCAGAGATCCTGGCTGATGCCTGCTTGTAGATTCCATTCCAACTGCTGCTTTGGTCTTCTCAATGAACTTGTCATACGGTCTGTACGAATATCACAAAGAAGGAAGAAAACAATGTTACATATTTTAGTGATTTCAGAAAACAAAATTAGTATCTTATTACATGACTCCTCCATATGACAGTTTTAAAACTAGAGCAGTTCGACTGCGCGCAGTCGATGGGTATGCCTCCGCGTCTGGCACTCCCGTCAATTGATGTAATTTGAAAAGCTTCAAGTTACCATGGTAGCAAGACCAATTAGATGAATAAGCATAATGATAAGCCCATGTGACTTTGACCAAGTTACAGTAAAAATCCAATTTAAGCCAGTTCTTAAATTATCGCGACAATGAGCTCAATTCGGACATGAGGCCTTGTGACTTTTGACTCTGGACCTTTCAACTTCCAAAATCAAATCAGTAAATTGGTGCTTATATAAGATACTTCTCCAAGTTACATCGAATCGGAAAAGTCATACTCAAGTTATCACAGTAATGAGCCCAAATCAGACATATTAAGGCCTTGTGACCTTTGACCTCTGACCTTTCAGCTCCAAAATCTAATCAGTTTATTGGTGCTTATAATAAATACTTCACCAAGTTTCATCAAAATCCGACCAGCCACTCTCAAGTTATCGCCGTTAACGAACCCAAATCAGACATATTTAAGGTCCGGTGACCTTTGACTTTGAACTCCAAAATCTAATCAGCTTCATTGGTGGCCCCATAATACATTACTTCACCACAGTTACATGAAAAATTCAACTGCGCCGTTCTCAAGTTATCGCGGTAACGAGCCCAAATCAGACATATTTAAGGCCCGGTGACCTTGACCTTTGACCTTTCAGCCCCAAAAATCTAATCAGTTCATTGGTGCCTTATAATACATACTTCACCAAGTTACATCCCAATCCGGACCGCCACTCTCAAATTATCGCGGTAATGAGCCCAAATCAGACATATTAAGACCCGGTGACCTTTGACTTTGACCTTTCGCTCCAAATCTAATCAGTTTCATTGGTGCCTCATAATACAACTTCACCAAGTTACATGGACAATCCGACCAGCGCTCTCAAGTTATCGCGGTAACGAGCCCAAATCAGACATATTTAAGGCCCGGTGACCTTTGACCTTTTGACCTTTGAGCTCCAAAATCTAATCAGTTTCATTGGTGGCTCATAGTACATACTTGGTCCTAGTTACATCAAAATCCGATCGGGGGTTCTCAAGGTTATCGCAGTAACGAGCCCAAATCAGACATATTTAAGGCCGGTGACCTTTGCCTTTTGACCTTTCAGCCCCAAAATCTAATCAGTTCATTGGTGCGCTCATAGTACATACTTGGTCCTAGTTACATCAAATCCGATCGGAGGGGTTCTCAAGTTATCCGGTAACGAGCCCAAATCAGACATATTTAAGGCCCGGTGACCTTTTGACCTTTGACCTTTGAGCTCCAAAATCTAATCAGTTCATTGCGTGGTCATAGTACATACTTGCGTCCTAGTACATCAAAATCCGATCGCGGGTTCTCAAGTTATCGCGGTAACGAGCCCAAATCAGACATATTTAAGGCCCGGTGACTTTGACCTTTGACCTTTCAGCCCCAAAACTAATCAGTTCATTGGTGCCTCATAATACATACTTCACCAAGTTACATCCAATCCGACCTGCACTCTCAAGTTATCGCGGTAACGAGCCCAAATCAGATATATTTAGGCCAGGTGACTTTGACCTTTGACCTTCAGCTCCAAATCTAATCAGTTCATTGGTGCCTTATAATAAATACTTCATCCAAGTTTCATCACAATCCGATCGGGGTTCTCAATTATGCCGGTAACGAGCCCAAATCAGACATATTTAAGGCCCGGTGACTTTGACCTTTACCTTCAGCCCAAAATCTAATCAGTTCATTGGTGCCTTCAAATACATACTTCACCAAATTACATGACAATCCGACCAGCCGCTCTCAAGTTAATGCGCGGTAACGAACCCAAATCAGACATATTTAAGGCCCGGTGACCTTTGACCTTTGGACCTTTCAGCTCCAAAATCTAATCAGTTCATTGGTGGCTATAGTACATACTTGGTCCTAGTTACATCAAAATCCGATCGGGGGTTCTCAAGTTATCGCGGTAACGAGATCCGGTAACGGACGGACGGACGGACGGACGGGACAACCCGAAACATGATGCCTCGGCAACTTCGTTGCGGAGGCATAAAAATTGAAGACACAAAAGTGTTTTCTCAAAATAGATAGTGCATTGCCTATTGTTTTAACCATTTAAGTCATTCGTGGTCTATGGGCTGTCTCACTTGATTTACACATTTCTAAACTGTATTTTTTCCTGAATAAAATTCAAACTTGGTAAACTCTTGATGCGCTGCAAGACTCATATAGTCAGCTATGTACGTACATATCTAAGTTGCGCTTGTAGTGGTGACATTCACTTATGAACCAACAGAGGCAGAAGCTTTTTTTTTTAACTTTTTAACTTTATTTTGTTGTAACAGAACACATTTCTTATAAATGTTTTTGTTAACCCCATAGTTCGGCAATGGCTTTGTTATAACAGGTATGTTTCTACAACCGTGTTCGTTGTAACCAAAGTTTTTGTCATAGACTTCAGTAATGATTTTGGGACTGTAACTTTCACTTTGTTGTAACAAAATTTTGTTATATCCATGTTCATTATAACGGGAGTGCCCTGTAACGTTGAATGGATTTAACACATCAACACAATCAGAATTGCCTAATAGGTACTGATTTTCAGTAATTTCTACTGAAAGTGGCAAAGAATACTGAAGGTTACATGAAAATAACTGATTTTATCAAATCAGTTTTGTGCGCATTTAGGTTACAATTACTGATTTTGATTCAAAATATGGCAAAATTACTGATTTTTAGCTGAGAAATTACTGAAAGGCATTGATGAAAGGTCTGCACAATAGACTTACTTCCAGCTGTTTCTTGAGGCTTGCTTCCTGGGCCTTGAGTTTCTCTCTGTTCATCCTCTTCTGTTGCTTTCGGAGTCGATCTGCCTCCATCTTCCTCCTCCTCAAGGCATCCTTGAGTGCCCTGACACGCCCCTCTACATCACTCTGATCTGAAGCAGTTTCTGTTCATTAAAACAACGGATACACATGGAATTCAGTAACCATGCCTTATAGAATAATAAGTCCACGTACAGTCAAGACTCATACACCTTTGAAACCTCATGAATTTTGAGATTTGGGCAGAGTAGAATTAAGAAAACTAGATTTACACTCTCTGTTCAATTTTTTTATAAATAATCCAAATTTACACCTATATATGTCAAAATAGCAGCTATGTCGTCAAGATGCGGGTTTTTCAAGCTGATAAAAATGAGCTACATGTAAATTGAGTAATAAGTGTAATAATTTCACAAATTCTAGTTGTTCATAAGACGTGAAGAATCTATCAACATTGTAACAGTTTCTTTTATCTCAGAAGGAAGATTTGATGATTATTCCTGATCATCATTATCATCATTATCACTATTATCATCATTATCATCATTATTGTTATCATTACTATCATCTTATTATAACTACCACCTTCAGAAATAAAGGGTAGATGTTTATTTGAACTTTCACTTAACGGTAAATGACATGTTTGAGGGTAGGGCTCAACTTGGGGTAACACTTCTAAAATCTAGTAAACTATGCAAGGATTCTGTGAAAATTTTGTTGTCAAAAGTTGACTCATTTAAAGTACTACCATCAGTATACCATGTGAAAGACAAATTTGTTGTGTAGCTTTCTATGGGATTAATTTCTCTAGGCGCTTGAGGGAAATGAAGTCCTGGCATGTTCATGCCTGTTTCTCCTCAAATAAACAAATTCAAGACAAATCCTTCCAGTCAAGATACACACTGCAGCTGGTGTATGGACTGGTAATCTTTCCACCAGTTTGGTTCTACAGCATTTTTTTTTATTTCTCCCAATCATGTCACTGCCCTTTAAATGATAATGACCTGGTGGTAATCCAATCAATCCAACATTTGTCACTTACCGGACATCGTCTGTGAGAAAGACTTCTCTGACTCTGACCCACTGTCTGAAGGGTGCCTGGATCTCTGAGCTGGAGAAAGGGGACTCCTCCTCGTAGCTGTGCTGATGGATTTGGGAGTTGATGAGCTGAGTGACTTGAGGCTAGGTGTGACTGGTAGGATGCCGGCTGGAGGTGCTCCCTGCTTGGATGGGGTCAGGGTGCGGTCGGCAGTCTCAAACGAGTCACTGCCGTAGTCCTGCAGGGCTGAGGAATCTTTGATGGTGTCATCACTGGAGAGATCGGCAACTGTCTGTGGACTCTCGGAAACACTGCATCAACCGTAAAAAAAAAAAATGGTGGGGGACAATTTGAATGTTGAATAATAGACAGAATTACAAAAGGAAACACATAATACATCTAGCTCAACAAACCTACCACCCTATATGACAAGTCAAAATATTAAGTTGACAAATGGTTATTTTTGTCCATGACATAGCAAATACAGAACAAAAAACATTTAAAAAGATTGTAGGTAAATCATTACAAACTAGGTAATGCAATCAATATTCCAGTTTGATTTCTTTTTTTTAATCTAGTTTAACTCTTTGAGATTTTTTTTTTCATATGCTGATGGTAACATCAGTTTCAGTTAAGGATCAAGGAGCTAACAGTAACCATAATAGACAACATGAGGCCGATTGTGGATTTCAAAATATAATGATCAGGTGGCTACAGTTTTAATGTACAACATAGTTGGCTGGGAATAAGTGGTTGTACTAAGCAAGCAACTGCCATATGTGGGTAAAACTGTTACGAGAGTGTATGACTGTATATTTAAAATCCTTCGCACATTCAATTCTGGTAAAAAAAATTAAGCTTTATAAATGAAGATATTCTGCAAACACAGACAAATGTACAATTATCATCTCATACCGTTTGCTCGACTGTGTATTATCAGGGAGATCCTCAGCTATGCTGCTAGTTTTGCTCAGGATGTCCTCCGCAATGGAACCATCGCTACCACTAACGGGTTTCCTCTCTGACTGGGCCGACTTGATGCTACTTTTGTAGGACTCGGACTTGGTGGAATAGTCCTCAGAAATATCCTTGTCACTCTGTGGGTTATTTTATGGCACACACAAAAGAGATAAAATGTTCATTCAATAAAACATTAACACCATACAAGAGTATAAATAAGAGTACACAACTACACAAACAAATGCTTACCCTTGATCAACTATCCAGTTTAATTCTCATCTCTTAACTCTCAAAAGACTAGAGGATTTCGGAGGGTACCAAAAGTAAATGGGGCCTCATGATTTCTGCTGTTGATTGTCTGATTAGGGCCAAATTTCACATGTAAGAACTTTACAATGTAATCTACAAGAATGCATAATCAAATTTTTGATATCTTTCCATTTCATTTACCATTGGTAATTAAATATAAATATGAACAAATGAAGTGCTAAAACACGATGAAAATTAACTTCCTGAGTAAAGTTTCAATAAAACTTGGGTGACTGCCCAATGACAAATGACAGTGTGTGCTTGAAATTGAAATAAATACAGAGAATCCCACGTACAGTGGCCAACCAAGGGAAACCAAAAATGAGGCCTTTATTGACAGGTGCCTGTTATAGACAAGTTTTCTGTACACATAGTTTATCTCCACAGTAATCATTTCATTGACTAGTATAAGCAGGTTGCCTAGTATAGAGAGTGGGTTGCTGAGACAGGTTTGACTGTATACATTTTCTCTTTTGAATCGATGTCAACAATGCCAACAAACCTTTGCATCTTGAATTGAAGGTACTGCCGACGATGCCGAGGAATAAGATTCCACCTCCTTCGACTTAGCCTCCATCTTGAGGGTCTTCTCCTTGGCCTGTCGGTCCAGGCGAGGGTGGCTGATCTTCCGCTGTGGCTTGCTGGCATCCCAGAGATTCAGGGCTTCCTTCTCCAAGCTCACCACCTGCTTCTCTTCCTCGTCCAGTCGTTGCTTCCATGCTAGCAGCTCCTCCACGTTCTTACGCCGTTTCTTCAGCTTCATCTCTCGTCTTGTCAAGAGTCTAATAGGTAAGAAGTGATGCCAAACATAGTTAATTGTTCAACCCTTCTGCACACTTGTGCTGTGTAATTTCTATTTTTTTTTCACAAGCATTTGCAATGGAAAAAACATGTGTCTTCAAAATCGGTAAAAAGAGAATGGGTCCACTGTTCGAATCATCCCAATTCCATATTTTCCAAAGGTGAAAAATGTGTACTTTTTTTCCACTACTAAATTTCTTCATTTCCATCATGGGCTTGATCTCACCGTGACTTCTCCTTTTTTTATTTCATTTTTTCTGTCGTGATCACTGAAGGATTAACTCTCTTCTGTAAGTAATTTGCCATGCAGTGTTCATCAAAACATTATCTTACAACATCTTGCTAAAATACAGAAAGAAAAATATAAAATTAATGAGTTTGTGGTATATCTTGTCACATATGTAAATCAACAATTAGTGATTGGTAACTAGTTTATCATTAGTCTCTATTACATTGCCATGCATCTGCCTTTCTCTTTCTGTAGATACCAAAATTCTACACAGCAAAACATGACAAAGTAATGTGGGTTTGGTGATGACATCTGGGTCATGAAGACAATCTAAATTAAGACAAGAACAAAAATGAGGTTCTCACTTCATGCTGAGGGGTTGCTGCAGCATCTTCAGCTTCTGCATGACTTGGTTTTGTTTCTGCACAGCCGACACATCCAGTGCTGCCGTCGCGTCCTGTGCCCCCGGAGGTCTGGGGGGCGATCCCGGCAGCAAGGAGGAATCCGACATGGAATCTGGGGATACCACAACCCCGCCGCTGAGGGCCGAAGAATCTTCATCGCTACCGGTCTGTGTGCCAGAAATGTTGGGCGTGGCAGAGGGGAGATCTTTCATCTGATCCTTGATCTGGGCTGCTGACTGGCGGAGGCGGGAGATATCTTGTTGCTGGTACAGGAGAAACTGCCTTTCTAGGTGAGACTGCTTTTGCGCAGTAAGCTGACGCTTTATTTCAGCCTTGAACATAGAAAGAGTGCATACATACACATATTATTGGTACAAGATATGTTTAACTGGACAGATGATTTTGTAAGACTGTATTTCTTTGTCATACCAAAAAATGTTGTTTATTTCATTGCAGGTGAGGAATACAGAAGAAAAAAGAAAAATAAACAAATAATTATATTATTTTTCCAAATTTTATTGTTCGAAATAGAAATCAGAAATAGAAATCCTCCGAAAATTCATTTTGCCCATTTGATCGTGGGCCCGGCAGCCACTGAGCAGCGCCAGATCGACGCTGGATAAGGCAGTAACCCTGATAAAAATATTTACTAGTAAAATACTGTGTCATGTATTGTGTTGCTTCTTGAAGTAAAAATTAGTGACCAACTTCCAAACATTGTTTAAATTCTGACAAGCACAGGAACCATTACTTTTTTACAACAAAAGAAAGAGCAGTAGTAGAAGTAGTAAAAGGGGAAGAAAAAGACTAAGTAAAAGTAGTAGTTACTGCAGCAGCAGCAATAGTAGTAATAATAGTAGAATTAGTAGTAGAAGTGATAGTAGTAGTGGAAGTTATAGAAATGCAGTTATTATAACAACAGTGTTGAGCAAGTGTAGTGTAAGTGGAAGTTCAAGTAATGACAAAACTATCTTACCTGCTCATTCTGAAGCTTGCCCAGGAGTGCTCGCTGTCGTTTTCTCAAACTGGCCACGCCTTCCTGGTCATCCTTTTCCTTCAGCCGTCTCTTCTGATGTTCCAACCACTCCAGTTCAGCGTTAGTCTTATCCACCAGGACCTTCTCCCTCATCTTCAGCAGTGTAGTCTGTTGCTGAGCCCTCGCCTCCTCCTCCTTCAGTTGCTTCTGTATCATCTCAATGGTCCGTGCATTGAAGGAAACTTCTTTCTCTGCTCGGACGGAATCAGCAGATTCATTCTTGTCTCTCGGAGTGCTTCCCATTTGTCCCGCAATACGGCGAGGCATGCTCCTCGCATCTCTTTTCCCTTCTGGTTTCGCTGGCGTCGGCGAGATAACACTGGCGACAGATTCACGCTCCGAGTCAGAGTTTTCAAACGTGATGGAATAGACGTCGGCATTCGACTTTGATTCATCTACTACCTCAGTGATACTACTATCTTTACTCGATCTCACTTTGGCATTAGACTCTGTTCTAATGGATGACCCGGCTGCACTCTTACTCGAGTCTCTATCGTCGACAAGGTCACTGGCTGTTGCGATAGAATCTGTAAGATCTTTGCTGGAGTTGTTGTGATCCCGTGGCACGCTACTCGCTGTCTTGATACTCTTGGATACATCAGAGTGTCTTGACAGTGAGCTATCAGCAGCTGTATCTATCTTTTGAGATGAAGTGGTATCAGCAGCTGATGGAGTTCTTGAGGATGGAGTATGGGACAATGACGATGTTGTGTTAGAGAAATCCTCGGTATAATGGGCTGCCGGAGTCCTAGAGTCTGCATTTTGACTCGGAGATGTTGATGCGGCTTGGGAATCACCAATTCCGATACTCCTGTTTATAAACAATCATGAACACATGCACAAAATACAAGTGTGAATAAATTTATGGAGTTGTTTTGTTTTACTGTACAAATAACTGAAATAAGACCTGAAACAATTTTCACTGAATAAATTGTGACAAATGTAAGTGCAATTTAATACATTTTGGGATGCACTTCTGACAAAATTAATGAATGTCACAATATCACTAATGTTAGAACCTTTTGAGTCTGCATGTTTTTTTACGTTTTTATTTTACCAGATACTTTCTTGTATGTCAGCAGAGTGATAATAAGATTACTCAATACAAACAGCTGATGAAGTTTCAAAACCATACATGAAATTGCAAAATTGCTAAATTTCTGACAGACGTTTACTCAAAGATTTAAAAAAAAATAATGTAAATCTTCTGATGTGATAGGTGCAGGTTCCGTACATCCATCGCGTACAGCAGGTTAGCAATAATCTACCTAAATCTCTGCTCCCCCCACCCCCACCAAAAAACAAGAATCCCCACAGATTACAAAAATATGGCTAATATCTTTCAAGAATTCAAAATATTTGCGGACGTTACTCCCTTGTAGTCATCATGTACACTTTATTGATCCATGATGACAATGTACTAAAAATTGCGCAAGTGAGGAATCATATTGTAATTTAATTAATTAATTAATTTACCTCAAATACGTCACATAAAATATTGTATGTGCCACATATTGTTACAGGAAAATAATAAAAACAGGAAATAGCAAGGCATACCTAGTTACAGGAGGTGGGGGTTGTAACGATACTTTCATCTCCTTGAGAAGGTCCCTCTGATGAACTCTTTGCTGTTCCAAGGCAGCAGTGACTGCTGCAGAGGCTGCTGCCATAGCAGTGTCAGCAGCTAACTGGCCGGCATTTACAGCCGGTGGAGGAGGGGGAGGTGGTTGGTTGACAGTCACCTTGTGGGCCTGTCAAAGTAGGAATTAAAAGCATCGTATAACAATGTTTCAATTTAAAAAATCAGAAGTATATGATTCCCTGTGCTTCCAGTGTGTCTTTGATAATGTCTAAAAATGAACCCCTAATAAAATTTCAGTTCAAAATGATCATGAAGTGCTTTTAAAAAGAGAATATCATTGTGTGACCATTCAACTTTCCCCCATAGACTTGTGTATTATAGAATTTTCATCAGCTGAGAAAAATTCATGTGTTGATTTTTATCTGCACATAGTTTGCTAATGAATGCCAATCTTAATGTAACAGAATCCACTTGGATTCAGAGATGTTATCGATCATTACCTCAGCTAGCTGCTTTGCCGCCTCTGCCGTTACTTTAGCCGCATCTGCCTGTGTCTGAAGGAGCTTCTGGGCCGAGTCCCTTGTCTCGGCTGCAGCTTCCTTGCGTGCCTGTAGCAAGACCTGGTCAGCCTCCATGGCTGTGGTGGCCGCTCTCTGCCTGACCTCATCCAGATGTCTGTTGGCAGCCTCTACCTCTTGCTTGGCCTTCAATGACAGGAGCTGCAGCTCCTTCTCGTGGTCCCGTTGCCTCGCCTGCAGGATCCTGGTCAGGGAGGAGCTCTGTTGCTGGGCCAGGGAGACGGCCCGGGACCGCTCCACTTCGGTCAGCTGTCGCACCGACTCCTCTAGGGTCTCCAGGAGGTTGAGCTCTGCGGCCATCTTGAGTTGAAGGGCACTTGGTGAGTAGAACTTGGGTCCAGGCTGGGAAATGGCTGATGACAGCACTGAGGACTGTTGGAAGGAAGAAATCACCACAAACACATGAATATAACTTTTGGATTTGAAGATCTGATGGGTGGTGCTGGGCCTGGCAAACCAGTGCTCGCTTTCAACTCACCACCACTGACAATTAAACTGGTAACTGCGATATTATTTTTTCAGTTTTATGGAACAATGCAAACCGCTGGCATCTACAAATAATCTTATTTTCTTCTTCTTTCCTTGATTTGTGGAAATCATAAACACAACGATAACCATTATTAGATGACAACAGGGGTGAGAGATGAATTTATTTCAATTTACTTATTTGTTAGTATTATGTTTGTGTGTGTTGTTGTTGTTTTTTGGGGGGGCAGGTTGTTTCAATACTTTTCTTTATTTGAAAATTAATTTAACATAATTTGTTACTAGTAAGTATCAAATGCCTTCCAATAATTAGCTCTAATAAAAACTTACTGAACTACTAGCTCCAACTTGCTCCCCTCCCATGGACCTGCCAGAGCCTTCACTTCCTGGGTGGCTGATGGGTCTGAAATGACTGAGAACTTCTTTTGTAACTGGTGACTTTGCACTCCTGCTAGCAGATGAAGAAGACATGATGCTTTGGTTTGGGCCAGAGGAGCTTGGGGATTCTGCTTGAGAACCGGGAGGCGAGTACCTCACGTTGCTGCCCTGGGCTGACTTCACTTCAGATGAAGTCCCACTCCTGCCACCAGTTGCGTCCGAACCAGATGTAGACTTCTTCAAGTCTTCTATCAGTGATCGAATCTCGTCGACGGGTGATCTATGGTCACTGACGGGAGACCGGGAATCGCTTGGAGGGGAGTGACTGCCACGGCTGCTGGATGTTCGTGATTTCACCGAAGATGGTGAGCTCCTGGAGCTGGGAGGGGTCTGGGTACCAGCATCCCTAAGTGACGATGGACGGGGACTCGGGGTGCGGGATCGTTTCTTCTCAACGCCAAGGCTGTTGATAGAATTTAAACATTTAACATGATTTAAGAAAAAAGTTTTTAAAGCAAGTGCAATTTGTGTACTACTTGAACTCATTACATATTCCAAATGTTTGCTCCCTTACAAAAACTTGCGAGAGTGTATTCTGTAGTATCATTTGTAGTTTGAAGAGCACTTACTTGATGAACATTAAAATAACTATTCAGTGTGTTATTTGTTTATGCTGAATCCCAACATCAAATTATTTCACAAATTTTGCTTTCCTAATAGTTTGTTGCACTAATAAGACAGGGCTCCACACTAACATTTTTTTTTACTTGCCCTTCGGGCAAGTAAAATTGTCACATTTTACAATTTTACTTGCCCGAAAAAAAAACAATAAAAATCATAACAAATTATAATTTCTCACCAGTCTTTTTAATGGCATTGGAAGGTTTTTGGTTTTTTTAATTCTGAGAGTTTAAGGTATAATTTATGAATTTAAAGAGTCATGAAATTTTTAACCGCAATTCTACACAAACCATCAATGAAAAAGACATTATAATAATTTGACGGCAATTGTTTGAGCTTCAGAGAGCAACATGTTACAGTTGCTTTCCTGACTTTCGTTTGGCAAAAGCATGAGGACATGTTGTTCAACTTAATTCAAACATATATGTTGTTCACTTTTGGTAATATTTTTGGTCATAATTTTCCTAATTTAGGCCCCTAAGCCAAGGGGAAGAAAATATATATATTTTTTCTTTACTAGAGCCATTTTCACAGTTTCAAAACAGATAGGCCTACTTTGACAAAAAAAAATTGCATCATTGTCCTTATTTATATATCGTCTCTCAAGTTTGGTCTTAACAGTGAAAGTGTGTGCATAACATGTGTGCCACTAACTTACCACTGAAAGTTAGCGGCTGCCAACTTTCAGTGGAACACATCATTCAAGAAAAAGCTTTTATAATTTGGAGAAGAAATCAGTTGTTTTCAGCGCAGCACTAAAATCAGATCACACATAGATCTAGACTTAATAACAGC
>JZLH01S0012749.1:4464-15146 GCA_001188425.1 Eucidaris tribuloides
AACTCTCTTAGTCTGGAGTTCTATGAAAGGTAGAATGAAGTAAAATAGTGAATCCAGTAAACATGAAATGAAATACTAATACTTGATATTTAAATAAAAATATGAACTTAAGTTTATTGGATAAAACAGTTTGAAATGCATGCCCATAGTTTTAAATTTAAAGTATAGCAGTACATGTATACATCTTCGTATATGGAGTACATAAAGCTCACATCAAATACATGTACATATGTTTACATATTACAAGTTTCAAGCGCCATAATAAATGGTTAATTATCTCATAGGCATACATTTAAGTTAAACAGCTTCTACCCACTGTTTGAAATTTGCAGTCTAAAGATTGCATTTAACAATTGTCAACAAATGTATAAGACTGTATAAGCGTATGAAATGATAAAAAGTTGGCTTACAAACAACCAGTATGCCATCATCATAACAAGCTAGATGAGACTTGTGTCACAAAATCATAAAATGCATGAAATTCCTATAAGCTTCTCTGACAACCATCAACAATTTGCTTACATTGAATAAAGATAAAGTAGTTATATTAGCAAAATGAAAAATGACAACAATAAATTTCACAGATATGTTGAGATATAAATTGGCTACAATGTTTAAACTGGCAACTATCTCTAAAACCTTTGAAAACATGTATACAGTTTAATGGCAGCTTAAAAAATACTATACAACAGTGCAAACAAAATATTTCAAGGTAAAAAAAATGTTAAAATTATTTTGAAAGCTATATAATCCATTACACTGTATTCCATTCTTAAATGAACATCAAACCGTTAGCTGAATGAAGTCACACCCTTATGTCCATACATAGTTATGTACAATGATAAACAATGTGAAGGTGATCTAATGTACTTGTATCTTGTATACAAATTGAGTTGTTTAAGTCAAAACTTGATACAAGTTATGAAGATTGCAATGCAACCATATTGTAGTATTGTGGTTGGTACACATATTGTGTTAAAGTGGCAAGGTGTGATATCGGAGTTGTCGGAACAAATTATGGCATTATATAACCCCGAGGGTTTTTTTCTCTTTAATGACATCAGTTTTTAATCTTTCAGAAATGGCAAGAGATAAACATGTAACCTCATTGTAACTGACGTATACTACTTTTGTATTCATCTGAAATGTATATGACAGATATCAATACAAAATGATATAAATACCTTTATGAACATGAAGTCATGAACAATGGCATATCATATACTGAAAGAAACATCAGTACACAAGTTTAAAATCTGCACTTAAACTTAAACATTTTCTGTAGTTTGAGCAAATTTTGAACTTGATTTGCATGGCATGCCCAAACAGTTTACAGAAAAAAGGCAGTTTGCATTCATTTGTTTATGAAGAAAGTTGTTGCTGCAAGAAACGCTACAAATACTGTGTTCACACATTTTCATTTTTTCACAGAATTCCTTTTAAGCCCAAGTTTAGTTTTGGGGATTTTTTTTTAATTTGAAAGCTTTATGCCCCAAAGTCATAACCCTGCAATAATAGATTCTGAATGTCTTTGGTTTTTTTAAAAATTAATTAATGAAAAATCTCGCGGGGACCCCCCCAAAAAAAAAACATTACATATAGCATCCAAAGGTAAAAAGCTTTAAGGTTACATGGTTATACCTCATCTGAAAGAGAGGACGCAGCTCTTCAGATGAGTATTACTCATATAACCTTTAAACCCTTTGATGCTATAAGTAAATAATAGTCAAAATGTCGGGGGTCCCCCCCCGCCCACATTTCATTAATTAATAACAAAAAACCCAAAGACATAAACAGGTATATAGTATATACCTCATGCTAAAAGCCGAGTCTGCTCTTTCAGATAGGTATACACAATGTAACCTTAAAGCCTTTAACCATTTAGGATGTTATAATGTAAAATTGGGGGGGGGCCCCCGAGATTTTCATTAATTAATAAAAATAACACAAAGACATTCAGAATCTATTATTGCAGGGTTATGACTTTGGGGCATAAAGCTTTCAAAAAACAAAAAATCCCCAAAACCTAAACTTGGGCTTTAAGGTACGGTATACCGGTAATGTCAATTTCAGAATACAAGTTTAATTTTACCATCAGTAAAACAGTGGAATATGTCAAGAAACAAAACAACACAAAATTAATGAATAAAACAAGAAATACATAAAGGCCAAGTATAGTTTTGTTCATTCATATAACCTTTCTATCAATCTTTCACAAAGTATGGCATTGTAATGAAGTTATCAGAAAACAACAGCAAAACAACTAAAAATTGTTTGTAGCGACATATTGTGATTTGTGCATAATCAGAGATAATAAAAATACATGTCTCTAACAAATTCCAGATGTCCAGGGCGTCTAGACTTTGATGGAACATGGGTACCAAAATGTGTAAAATACACAATTTGTAATGTTAATTGTAGTGGCAATAGTAATGGGTATTTAAACACATAAAAGTAATGATAAGATTAACATTATGTCATCTTCTAATGAAGTATACAAATCTCAAATATTATTGCAATCGCATTACGGGGAGGTGGTACATGTACATGTATTATTACATCCTTTACAACAAAATGACATTAACCAACCTCTGCACTTTTGTCGGAAAAGGCCTGGAGTATTCTATTTTGGCCAAAACTTGCTGTTGGAAAATATATCAGTTTCCCATTATTGGGGTACATATACCATGCATAATATGCCGCAAATGTGGCACCAACTCCTTGAGCCATGCTTGTACCGGGCTTGTGCAGCTGCAGATCTCCTCCCCATCCATCTTGATACACAGGTCATCTGGACGGAAATGATGACTTTTGATGACCAATGTTGGAGTCGGCCCCTCAGGTTCCTACAAATTGTAAGAAATGCATGTATACCAAAATTATTTAGGTTTATATTTCCTCCCAACACATATTACATACAAGATAAGACTGTTGTTATATTGCACTAATTTATGAACACTAAGCCATGCATTTTTTTTTTTCAGAAAATGAGTCTGTAATCTAGTGTTTTCCCTGATAGGATAACAGGTAATGAAGTTCTCTGCACAGTGTGTTATCACTTACTACAATGACATGTATAGTGATATTCAGATTATGATGAAATGCCCATGCACCCGGCAAGTCACAAATCATGCATACCGTGAAATTAATACACTCACATGTGACCTAAATCCTACGCTTGCTGGCTATACATTGAAGACTGTTTTATAAACATACCCCTGGCAGCATTTGATTTTCTGTGTAAAGTATGAGCCTCCAGTTGCTAAGAAAGTTGTGGACCAGGACTACATGTAAGCATACTCATGACCCAATACCGTGCCACTATGCAATTCAAATTTTGTACCCCATGTGTTTTCATGCCACATTGCTTTGTGAAAAAACTCAAATCTTTTCCTATCACTTGATAATAATCTGTATAATTCCCATGTGCTACCTAAAAAATTCTCATACCCATCATCTGAATATCGATGCATACACATACATAGCTGCCTACACGTCTCAGTAGAATCAGTAATAGTACTGTTTGAAATGAGTAACACAGGTCAATTGTGCATAGAAATACATTGTATTTTTCGTCAGCAAAAAAATAGTACATGTATTCTTAAGTTCACCTCAAGCCACAGCTGAGTAAGGGTGAAATTGGTAACTACTAAAATCAGCTATTAATCCAATTCCAATATCGTGTGGTATAGAATACAGAGTAAAAATGTAAGATTGATTTTATTGTGTAAAGTATGTGTCACTACTACTTATCTTGTCAATCACATAATTATGTGATGTCCTTTTCTCCAAGAAGCAGAGGGAGCAGGAGACAGCAGGCTGTGACAGTGAGATCTGAAGCAAAACAAAACACACACAAAAAATATAGGCAAACTTTGATTTGCATTTGTGTGCATAACATGGGAGGATAAAGTGTACAGTAAACCGTTCTAAATAGGCAATTTGTTTGGAAAATCATAGTTCAGCCTCTCTCATGACTACATAAGTAAGATGAATTATAGAGCCGGTCAAATGACTGCAGTCAATACCTCCACAGTACGCACTCTTATCCAATTTAATTTCAGTTGAACAGCCTCATGCATGGATGCATGTACCCAATCTGATCAGAAATTCTTAAAGTGTAACAATACCCTGGATAATATGTTTGCCCTATATAAGTTGTAGAAATATTCGAAGAAAACAACACACCGGGACTAGACAAGTTTCAAATCACCGACAAAGACATTCATAACTCGCTCGGTCTCGCGCAATAACGAAAACAAAATGTTAATCGTGCTTATTCTTTTCATACAAATAATAATAAATTGTTATATTTCACAATTAATACAAATACTCACTTTTAACATTCGTAAACTGACCCGACGAAAAAATGAACGCAGTAACACAGGAACAGAAAAATGATCAGCGTGCGTCCGAATGGATACGGGCATTGCACATAGAATGACCCCGTTCGTAAATCGTACACGGCCGGGCCACGTCAGTGGCCGGCCGGATATGTGCTGGACTTGTGTAAACAATGGCCCTTTGTTGTTCAATTACGCCGTCTCAATTTTAGCGCCCATTTGGAAGATACGCATTGCCAATCTCTCCTCTTCACAAATAAGAAATGTATCAAGCATGAGCATACATTTCATATAGTAGTCTGTAAAATCATTAAAATACAAAACAAGTATAATATTATATTAGGCCTATATATCTGGTAGTAGGTTAATTCTTTTTGAAGAAGAGAAGTTTCCCTTGACCTTAATCACTCGGTTGCCGATCAAACGTCGTGCTCGTTCGTTGATTGGTCAATCAGTGTGTGACGATCGTAAACATTAGTATTCTTTTCACAAGTACGTTAATTAAGGAGTCCAAACCAAAAAAATAACAAAAATGAATAATATGATAAAATAATTGACTTACTGCACTAAACCATGAAGAAAAAAATCATTATGACTGAAACATAATGGAATCATGCAAATAATACACCACACAAGTACCCAACACTAACACCAACTATCTCACAATGCTTCGATAAAGACTACGATGGGGTGCAAATGTGCACCCCGACGACTCTGCACCCCTACGCGTGCAAATGTGCACCGTACACGACATCCCGCTCTTTCAAAGGAGCTTATTAGCTCCCTAGGCCAAATGCGGCCGGAAGAGCTTCTGTGCGCACCCTATCTGCACTCCTAGTTCTTAGTGTGCATATATAGGCCCAGGCCTAACTACTTTACTTTGTACACGCGACTGAATTTAAATCTGTTGTGGTATACTTTCTAGCGGCGAATTTCGAAAATATGGGAATAGGTATGTCTTCTAGGTACAAGTCCATTCATAAGTTTACAGAAGGGGTAGTTTTTGGTGCTCAAACGCCCCCTTCTGCGAAACAGGGTATTGAACACCCTCCTTTTTTTTACGGAAAAGGGACCTTTTATTTTATTTCTTTTCTTTTTTTGGGGGGGGGGGCGTTTCCTTGGCCGGGACTGGATATGATTTGGTCGTGAAACCAGATTCTGGTGGACCAGAGTAAGGGTTTTTTTTTTTTGGTACTAGACACTTTGCCGTTTGGAGCATGGAATGCATAATTTAGCCGGCAATGAACACCCCTTCCCATTTGAGAAATCCCTAATATGCTTATTAGTTAATTTATCATCATGATACTTTGTTGCCATTTTTTCAGACGCAGGTTGTCCTAAATAGCAGTGCTATAAGATGACACAAATGAGAATTTCAAATTCTCACCACAAATTTGCCATATATTAAGTTTTATTTTCAAAGGGGGGGGGGGTAGTTACACACACTTAACATTATTCCAAAAATAGATCATCCCCACCCCAAATGTGGGTTTACATCTGCATTGTAGTGTATTTTGTTAGGCTACACGGGTTTCACTCAGAAACATTGGAATATGGGCGATTAAGGAACTTCATTTTTTTTTCAGAATTTTTTAGGGTGGTAATCAGCCTGATATGGGTACAATCATCGAGTATACTGCAATGTTATCTTAACATAATTTTCCAGCTGCTCTTTTACTTCCAGGCATTTTTATACACATTTTGACACAAGATTGAAGTGGATTGATGTCATGACTAAGCGTATGAATACTCTGTCAAAACTGTGAACAACATGTTCAATGTTATTCGGATACTACAAGTAGTAGTTGAAAACTGATCAACATCACTAATTAGTCAGTTTAGTTGATAACGTGTTACGATAATATTATTTTTAACATTCTACTACACAATTTTGATATATGCATTTATTCATTCTGTTTCCATATAATATTTCATGGACATGTTATTTTATTTAATACAAATGAAAACACGTAAAATTTTGTGAAACGGTTAATCAAACAATGCCGTGCTACACGAAAAATAATTCAAAATTACCATTGAAAATATGTATATAGAATGAACTTGAAACTTATATGAATAAAGGGTTTCCCCGCTCTTCAGTCACCTTGGAATACGATTCGATCGCTTGTGAAAGTAAATGGTCCATCCATCATTATCCAACGATATACATACGTAAAACTACTCTAGTTCATACTTACTGATGAAAAGTGGATATAATTGAATTAACATATCAACCAAGATCAACCAAGACCACCATCAGAAAAGAATCAGTTTTTATTCATTTCGATAAAGTTTATACTTGGAAAGTTATGACGAGAAAATTCTGTCCCATGGTACAAACCTCCGTATATGGCATTAACAATTCGCTCCACGTCCTGATGTCTGACTATATGAGTTATAGTAGATGGTCGTAGCATTACTGGTAGATGACACTGGATCAGGCAAAGTCGACCCACTATACGTTGTACCAGGAGACGAAGTAGATGGACCATTGTATACGTTTACGTATGCTCCACCGCGTAAGTTGAAATCAGTGAAACGAACCTGGATGGTAGTGCCCGACGGACTCCTTACATACCAGGTGCAGTAATACAAGGCTCCGTCGAGGTTAGGATAGTGGGGTGTTGTCAATGTAAGACTGCGAACAGAAATGTCCAATACAATACTGCCACCACATGAAGACACCACATCAGCTTATTCCCAAATCTTAGCGTCTGTGTGGAATATATAGGAAGGCATGTCTATGTGAATCAGTGTCACACAAATTTTCCTCTATTAATATATCAGCAGTCATATTCAGTACGTCGATTATGTTTTCCGACAGAAACAAAAATGTTGTTTCACAATCAGCAGTAATAGCACTGAATATGTAATTCACTTTTTATTTAAATGTTTGCACTAAATGAAATTTTAGCGCTGTGTTACAGAGTTAACGTTGTATTTTCATTGTGATTCTATAAGACTCGCATGGAAAATATTCCTCACAAATTTGAAAAAAAAAAAACCCTGGAATTCTTCAACTGATCGTGCTCATACATATTGAAAGTATTTGCTTTAATTGTATGACGATTTTTCTTACGTGATAAGGATATCAATATGTTTACATTTTGATATGATCTTCATATTCCATACATAGGTAGTATAGTTACTATATTGATCACTATCAGTTTTTCATACCATACGGTTACTAGATTTAAAACTCAATTATTGTTCGTCCACCTCACCTGAAATGCTGACATCGGCAAGAAATCCACGTCCGTTGGTACCACTGTTGTAGTCCTCAAGATAGAACGTTAGTCCCCCTCGTGATGACACCAATTGTGATATATCTACATCTATAGCCTCCAAGAACCGAGAGATAGTAGCTGGTAGATGATGGATGGTCATAGATGTAAACATATTCACTGCATTTTGCCGAGTGCACGTCTCTCAAAGTTAGAAGAATCTAGTTCCTGCTCCACTTGTAACATACTATCGAACAATGGGTATACCCATTTAATCATGGCTGGTAGTTGTATGACAAGCTGGTTGTGTTGTTTGGAATTGAATTTCTGCCTAATATATTTGTACTCAAATTCATAATATGAAACTGTTGATTTCCTGACGTGTAAATTGTAAACGAGTGTGTCCCCATGTTTCCATACAGATCATTTTATACAAATACTACAGATTATTCCAACACAAATGAGGACAGCTTAATTGGAGTATTTTCAGGGATCTTTGTCGTGAGCAGATATACGGCATGTGCGTGAGAAAACATGAAATCAATAAGTTATAAAAATAATTTCCAGTTATAACTTATTGATTTTATGTTTTCTCGCGCACATGCCGTATATCTGTAAGTGTGTGTATTAAAACGTAGAGATATACCATACTATAATTATAGAATTCACTTTTTTTTATTTGAATTTGAATTTATTAACAACATGACGCAAAATTCCCAATGCACATTCACTGGGGTTAAATAGACATATACATATCCATACATAAGTTACAAATACAAAGAAAATGTCCATAGTATATTATTTCATAATTGTATAAAAATCTTGTAAATTAACCTTACCTCATCAATATGCAAAATGTGATTGGATTCCGTTACGCAGAGTGTTCAGACAGGGAGTAAATAATTTCTGAGTGATTATAGTGTCAGTTTATGAAAAAATTCACATTTATTTTATTATTTTTTATTATTGTTTTTTTCCTGGGACGCACTGGTTATCAATACAAAGAATTATTTTCAATACTACGAGTTTGTTTATGACAAATATTTTATCGAATATGATGAATAAGTTTTGTAATATATTGTGTAGAATTATACATGTATGATAATTTGATGATGATTTGATCAATAAAGAGCCCTGTGGAAGGGGTAAAATATATGGAAAAATAATTATAGCGCCATGTACATTTGTAGTGTGTACTCATGGTATATAGACTGCAACATTAATAACAAATGGTACACAGGCGTAGCTAGTTCACTAAGAACCTTTTATTCCAAGCTTTAGGCTATTTCAGCCTTCTACAGGGCAGCAATACACTAATAGAGTACAATACATAAAGGCATATAAGTAATATAGACTTATATATGTATGTGCCATATATACAGACATAACAAAAATATATTGGAACGTACTGTACTGTTAAATTCAATACAAAACGTTATTTGATTGGTCACATAAGTAATATGATACATCGAGCGAGCGAGCCGAGCGGACGTGTTTTCTGCCCTGCTCCCTGTTTCCGACGTTTCCGCCGAATGTTTGTGTAAATGTTGTAATTGACGAACTCTTATCCTTCGAAGCCAGTCAATATATGTAGAGCAGGGACAAATCATATTCAAATCATATATTTCTGCCCACAATTTCGATAAGTGGACATATCTTCAACTTTTTGATTTGAACATGCCACAAATGCGAAGTAGCCGTGCAACTGAACTATCAGACACTGACTCCGCTCAGCCGAAAAGCCCCGGAACAATGACCACGGAATCAGCCCCGGAATCTGAAACGCCAGGGGACATTGCTAAAGCCATCGTCGATGCTTTCAGCGACGAGAAATTCATGAAAGACCGGCTTATTCCCTTACTGTCTGCTGCAATCCATGATGGCCTGATGATGGAAATCAAAAAACGAGACAAGAAAATACACGACCTAGAAATGGAACTTAGTCAGTGCAAGGCTGATTTAGAAGATCAGCAACAATATTCCCGCAGGAATACACTCCTCATTCATGGAATTCCTGAACGACCGGATGAAAACACGGATAAGCTGATGTGTGATTTCGCCAAAGATAAACTCAACATTAATATCACACCGTTGGATTTGGACCGAACGCATAGAGTTGGACCATTCACTTCTCGAGATGGACATTCTCGAATCCGTCCGGTCATCGCCAAGTTCAGTCGGTATGGACCTAGACAAGCTGTGTATGCCGCCCGAGCCAAACTCAAAGGGACCAAAATCTACGTACACGAAAATCTCACCAAAGAAAGACAGGTATGGATGCAAAAAATCAAGAAAAAGTACCCCACCCCACACAACCGGGTGTGGAGCCAAGATGGGCGTATAAAGATACGAACTGAAACAAATAGAATTCTGACAGTGTCCACTGCGAGAGACTTGCAAACTCTTAATATAAATGACTGAATCCATATTGGATTGATGTCAAAGTTATTTTGATATCATCTGGATTTATCGTGTGTGAACCAATAGTATTTTGTCACCTTGGAGGACTTTGAAGTATACATGATAGTGTACAATATAAATTGTTAAGTAATTTCCTAGTAATTGTATTTATATGTGTGTCGTTTTAATAAGTTTGTTTTTCAAGCAAAATGGTACAGTGTAGTGTATGTCTGAAATCAGTCAAACGGAATCAATCAAAATGTCAATGTCCTTGTGGAAATATATGTCACGTAGTTTGTGTTCATGAGAAAAACGGTGCTAACTCATGGTTATGTCAAGCGTGCATATCAAATACTCTTCCATTTAATCACATAATTGATGAATGTCAGTTTAAGTGTACTCTCGTTCATTCTTCAATGCGAACGTTGTTGAAGAATCGGAAAAATTAGAAAATTTAAGCTTTGATCCATTTCCTTAAACGATGTGTCATGTTTTCGTTAGAAAATAATATATCAGAAAGCAATTTCTATTACACTGATTCTTTCCGAGAAAAAGCTAGTAGATATCGAGATATATCAAATTTTTCTTTGTTTCACTTGAATGCCCGTAGCCTTTCTAACAAATTTTTGGAAATCAAGGATTATATATTTGCATTGAAATATGAGTTTTCCATTTATGCATTTACCGAAACCTGGTTCAGGGAGAAACCCTCTTT
>JZLH01S0012788.1:0-22673 GCA_001188425.1 Eucidaris tribuloides
TTCCCGCTCGGTCGCTTCGCTCCCTCGCTTGCACTTTCCTTCAATAATTTGAACATTTCGGTCCCAGAAAATTACTACGTATGACCTTCTATTAAAGGTAGTCTCTACTGCCTGATAGTATAGTTATAATTAGTCATTTTGAAACACTACATTATAGTTGTCCCACTTGTAATTATAGGCCTACATCCATATACATGCAGTATTGATCAAAAAGTTGCTTTTAGAGTGTTTTATTATACCGGCAGACAGACCGGCAATACTTTGTCGTAAATCGGGAGGAGGGGGATTGGGAGATCCCATCTTTTTTTTTTCGGCAAGGACAAATACAAGAACAAATACACCCCTCTTTTAAAAAAAAAAAAACTATGTTTGTGTATATTCTGTTATAATATAAGCCTAAAATTAACAAAGACATTGTTATCTGAATATCCTGATGTTTCCGATTTTCTCTTATTCATGTTCATTACTGTTTTCCATCGGTCCAAATGAGCATTATATCCCCATATTCCTATTTAGTGCACAGATAACGCAAAATGTAGGCCTAATACTTGTGAAACATCGCATCATCAACAAAATGTAGAAAACAAAGTTAACCCAGATATTTTCACGAGAGACCCACCCGAGACTTTACATCTTTTATCAAGACTTTTGGCTCGGATTTTAAAAACCCTTGAAAGAAATTTTTTAGGATTACATGTATTTGAAATTATATGTGCCGTGGAGGAGGGGGGAATTCTCCAGGAATTTTTACTTCTCATAAACCACCCCCCCCCAAAAAAAATAAATAAATAAATAAATAAATAAAATAAAATAAGGGGCCAAAATATTTCCTTTCTACAATCTTTTCTTTGCAATTGCGCGTTTGAATCATTTGCATAAAAATGATCCCTTAAAATCATTGCCCCGTTTTTATTTCCATAATCGTTTTCTTTTCAGATAAAAACAGTCAATTTTCCACCTCCGATAAGCCTCACCTGTGACAATAGCGTTTTTTGTTCACATTTTAGAGGCGCCTGTTCTAATTTAACTGCCGAAACCGTTTTTTTTTTTTTTTTTTGTGGTTTATAAGTGATACTGGTTCTTAAAATACATGTACAGTACCCCCCCTTTTTTTACTTTTAATTTATGCACCGAATCTGAAAATGACTTATGAGTAACTTACTGTACATTTCTAAGGCTCGTCTCGGCACCTCAAGGGCGTAGCTGGTGAGGCACGGGAGGTGGCACATCTTGGGGAGGTGGACTACAGTGACTGGGAGGTGCACATATAGGGAGGGGTGAACTAAAGTTGAGTAATATCAGGCGTTGAAAGGCAGAACAATTGGTGATAATTTTGTTTTGCTTGCCAGGGCGGAACTCCTATGGCTCTGCGGGGGGGGGGGTCGGACGTGCACAGTGCACCCCAGCTACGTCCCTTGCGCATTATCAGTCTCTGAATCTGATAGCATTTTCCCCTTTATAGATGTTATTGAAGCACGCATGCAGTCTCACGACGCCCTAAGAATTTTCACGCGTCAGGCTCGCTCGAGCTGCGCACATTGATATAAATGCCATGAAAACCCAACTGCAAAATTAAAATGCTTACTGCATATTCAGGTCACTGTGTCGTAAGGTGGGCCGCCTTTGCGTTACAGGCACCAAAATTAAGAATTTTGTCACTCGTCTTGCATTTGAAACCAATATAACTCAAACACTACTGACAGAAACCGAACTAAAAGTATATCATGTTTCTGAAAGCTTATAACTTCAGAGAATGCTCAATCAAGCCAAGGTCAGATTTGCTATAACAGGGTGTGTTAAAAAATTAAAGGGTAATATCGAACAAAAAAGAATGTATAGTTTTGTGAGTATTGATGACAACTTGCATTTCACGTTGTCAGTATTAGTCAAGGTCAATATTGATGTCATGGTGTGAAAGAGGCACACTTTCAGCTTCAAGAAAATTGAATGGTTTTACTACTTTTTGCTTTTCAGATGTAGTGTTACAGGGTGCGGCAAAATATGTTTAAAATTGTATTGCGTTTTTGTTCACAATAACATCATTAAACTAATGTAAACAAACAGTTTCTAAACTAATTAATTCTTAGAGATTAATTAGTAAGAATATTGTTGTAATAAATGGATAGTAGAGTGTATTCCGGGGGGGGGGGGTCGCTCTCCACACGGCCTGCTACGCACCCGGCGTCAGAAGAAAAGCGTCGTAAAGGGTCGCGTTCCAGCCCTCGGCGTCGTCGACGTCTTTTGGAAAAAGGGTAGCTTTTCAGGCACTGTTCGGCTGGCATTCGCCATTTTATGTTGTTTTTTTTTTTAGTTTTTTTTTGTTTTTTATTTTATTTTCTTTTTTTTTTTTTTTTTTTTTTTTTTTTTTTATTTTTTTTTTTTTTAGGTAGCCTTTTTTTCACATGTCAGCCTTTAGGGTTTACTAATTTGGTTACTGTAGATACGCCATTTAGGGGTGCAATTTTTTTGTGGATCTAATGAACATCTCAAAATGAACGTTTGATAATTAGGTAAAATTTATTTATGGATTGTTTAAGTGAGACCTCTCTACAGGTTGCGCAATGTAGTCAATACTATGTTTTAGATGAAGAAGTGACACTTGGGTGGGGTATCAATTAGTTTGATGTCACCTGTTTATCGCCAACTATAGGGTATCAAATTAGTGGATTCCCCTGTCACGCACTTAGGGTATCAGAATACGTTGGATTTCCCTGGGAGTCACGACCCACTTAAGGTAGCTTGTTCTGATGTGTTAGTCCATTTAGGGTTGCAAATTTGGTTATGTAGGTTTACGTACGTTTTTTAGGGTGTGCATTTCTGAGGTTGTTTGTGACACGGTGGGGAGACAGGCGCGTGTGGAAGGCGACCTTCCCCGGGAGTGTATTTAAAAATTCCAATATCCAAAATGTAGCCTGAAGTAAACATACATGTGTGTCCTTCAGCAATATTAGGCCCAAATTTCCCATAAGAGAGTTGTACATACTTCCTCTCGCTTAACTCCACCAGATTTACCGCTCGTTAACATTTTTTGCAGTTTTCCAGTAATTAAACAAAGGTGTGCATCAAGATTGCTTATCAGATTTCCAAAGCAGGTAATTTTGCTGCAGAATGAGCCCAAATTCGTTATAATTGATGAAGGATAGCTCTGATGCAATCTAGTTCAATGTATTGAAAAGTGACTGAAAAATCGTAAGCACCAGGTATTGGGGGTCCACATACAACACATACCATAAGGCTTTTCAATCTAATTGGGTGATAGTGCTGACTGCGGAGGCATACCCATCAACTGCACGCAGTCGAACTGCTCTATAGCAAGTTGTCGAAACGATTGGGAGGCAAATCGATATATTATTTGCCCCCCCCCCCCAATATTTCAGGGGGGGGGCAATCGCCCCCCCCCCCCCCCAGGATCGACACCGTAGGAGGGGGATCCCGTAGCACACCCTTCCTGACATTTCGCATGTAGGCCTATTCTTCGTCGTGTTGAAAGGGGCTAAAACTTCACTTTTTAGAAGGGGGACATGTATTTTCTCACCCCCGCCCTCAAGAACTACTTTTCTGTTTATCAATAGTGACAAGGTAATTCTTCAGCAGAATGTTATGCATACTTGAGAATAAAATGTTGCCCCTCACCAATCCTGAAAACAAATCAACGCCCCTCATCTGCATCCTTTTAAAACACACACACACACACACACACACACCGACTATATTAGTCCAAATAAATGCTTATTAATTTATAATGAAGATAAAACACTTTATTAGAAGCACATAGTTTTGGTTAATCATTTTTCATCAATATTTCTTTCACAAAACATGGTACTGTCCCCCCAATCATCAGAAAAAACCCTCAGACCGACCAAAATGGTTTATACCGACATATTTTGTTTTTTAAGTCATCTGTAAGTTAAAGCCCAAGTTTAGTTTTGGGGATTTTTTTTATTTGAAAGCTTTATGCCCAAAGGTCATATCACACCAATAACAGAATCTGAATGTCTTTCGTTTGTTTGTTTTTTTGAAATTAATTAATGAAAAAATCTCGGGGAGACCCCCGAGATTTTTCGGAGTACCCCCAAGATTTTCGACTATATTTTACATTACAGCTTCCAAAGGGTTAATAAGATGTTAAGGTTATCCATGTTATCCATCCAAGGTTACCTCATCAGAAAGAGCAGCGTCTGTTCTTTCTGATGAGGTATAACTCGGATAACCTTGACACCTTATTAACCCTTTGGATGCTATGTTAAATATACATGTAGTCAAAAATCTCGGGGGTACCCCAAAAGATCTCGGGGGTACCCCCCCCCCCCCACCAAAAGAAAGATTTTTCATTAATTAATTTAAAAAAAAATGAAAGACATTCAGAATCCGTTATTGGTGTGATATGACCGTTGGGCATAAAATCCTCAAAAATTAAAGAAAAAAAAATCCCAAAACTAAATTTGGGTTTTAATATTACAATGTAAATTACCTAAGGGAAATGTCAGTGCCCCCCCCCCCTCCCTGTAATTTACACTTTGAGTAGTTTGTAAAAATTTGCATGAGTTTCAGACTGAGAAATTTTCAAGGCATATGTAATACAGGTGTATCTAAAAAAAAACAGTAAAAGACTAATTCATTTTACACCATTCACTAACACTATATACTTAGGCTTTCACATTCACATTTCACACATAATGAGACAGTACATCAACTTAAAAAAAATGCTCAATTCAACTACATGTACATGTAGTTTGGATTGTGATTTAATATAAAAATATATATATATTTAAGTAGTCTAATCCAAATGTCACATTACGACACAATACACTTTAAACAAAAAACACACACAAATGACGTCAACAAAATAAAAATTAAAAGAAGACAACTCTACCTGTAATTTTTAAAGATTGTGTCCATGATTTGCAGACCCGGTAAATAAACCTAAGATTATTTATAATACACAATATTATTTATAATGCATATTCACAGAAATTTGCAGCTTTCACAAAAGCTTTTGGGACTGAAAAAAGCATGTTTGTAATGTACAGTATTCTGGGATTAAAAAGGGTCAATTTTATACATATACAGTATGTGAAATCTGACAAGGAAAATTTGCAATTTTCAATTTCCAAGGGTAATAGTATACATGTACTTGCACATTTAAAGCTCTGTGACATGATTGGGAGAAATAAAAAAACGACTTTAAAACCAAACTGGCTGAAAGATAAACCAAGTATATACCAGCTGGAGTGGATCTCCTGGCTGGATGGATTTGTCTTGAGTTTGTTTACTTATGGAGAATCAAGCATAAACAGGCCAGCAGTTTAATTTTATCGGGGCATGATAGATTTAATCCCCATAGAAGGCTACACTACAAATTTGTCTGTTACAAGGCATACAAATGGACAGTATTTTAAAATGAGTCAACTTTTGAATTCAAAATTTTCACAGTAGAATCCCTGCATAGTTTACTTGATTCTAGAATAGTTTTTACCCCAAGTTGAGGACTACCCCCAATCATGTCATTTTCCTTTAATCTAATGACACCTCTTCATTGATAAAACATAGTATTCTCAATTTTGTTAATTAACATTAAGAAAAAATTTGAAGTGCGAAAGCTCCGACGTTTCTTTGAATCGTTCCTTGTCCGCACCCGCTCTTCTTACGTTTTCTGTCGAAAGTGGGGGGGGGGGGAGGGGAACAGCCAAAAATTTCCCGGTAACTAAGTCTAAAATTAGTGGCGAAACTAGGATTTAATTCAAGGGGGCGGTAGTCAGCACGCGAAGCGTGCAAAACACTTGCGGAGCGCGCAAAACGCGCTCGGGGGGGGGGGGGGGTATGCATGGAGGGAGAAGCTATGACGATTCTTTGAACTATTCCTTGTCTGCTCACACTCTTATTACGGTCTCCTATAACTTTTTCTTTTCTCACTCATGTTTTCCCCCTTCTTTGTCTTTTTGGCTGGCTTTTTTTTTGGGGGGGGGTGGGAGAGGGCGACTGCCGCCCTATTGCTACGCAGGGTAAATATAATTAATGAATATAATTGTTCATTTATCTATTATATTTATTCATTCATTCAGCTATTAATTGATTCCTTTTTTCATATAAATTTTTTGAGATAATATTTCAGCTTCTGCCAGAGTATTATTAGACTTGGAATAGTTTGTAAAAATGCTTTTCATAGTACATGTACTACGAAATCGGACACCCCATCCCGTCTCTCACTTCATCGTCTAACGAAATCATGCCAAAGTCTCTGAAGAAATCTACACAACCGAGGCGAAACCAAAAATGTTACAACTATTAGAACATTAAAGGGGGTACCCGATGCCGAAACGATGTTAGTTCATTTAAAAGAGCATGATTTTATTAGCAGAAAATCATCTGCCTAAAATTTTTTAAAAAGTCGTGTTGCCAAGGAGACAAGGAATGATTCAAAGGAACGTCAGAGCTTCCGCGCTTCTCCCGGGGGACACTCCCCCCTCCCTGCACCCCCCTAGGGAGCACGCTTCCCGTGATCTCTACTGACCCCCCCCCCCCCCTTGACTAAAATCCTAGCTACGGCACTAATTCTAGACGGAGTTACCGGGTAATATTTGGCTCTGCCCCCTCCCCCCTCTGATAACAGGCACCTGTTACGCCGCTGCAACGAGGCGCCTTAAACCACTCAACCACGGCACCTGATGAAGGAAAATAAAATACAAAAAAAAAGTCGGTTTCACGGCCCTTCGGTCAAGTGGTCGGACCCCAATAAAACTTGGGTCTAGTATGTTGCAACAATTACCTGATAAGATGTTGCAGTTCAAAGGTTAAGAGCCTTGGACATGTCAAATTTTGTGGTCATTTCATAACACAAATGTCAAGGCTGAGGTATATCTTTGACTGTGATACAATGGGATTGCTCTTGTTGAAATTTGAAACAATATAAATTCAAATTACATGGAAAAATTGTTTTAACAAACAACCCCCCCCCAAAAAAAAAAAAAAAAATCATCAACCCTGAACTTTGAACTTTTGTGCTATTATTTACTAATTTCTGGCAAACTACGAAAACATAATATATAGAGCACTATAATATACATACAAAACAATATCAACACAATGGCATAAAAAATGTTTAAATATAAAAGCACAGAAAATATTTACAATATGGCAATATACTACTAGGTAACTAGGTGTACATGCATACATGGCAAGACATAGCTACATGTAATTTAGCAACTCTTCAAATGCAATTATTACAATTTTGCAAAATTGGCAAGTTTTGACATATAACTTTGGCACTACATTAAATACGGTGGACATTTTGTCAAAGTGTTTGGGCAAATTCTACACTAAAAAAGAATGTCTTTTATCCTATCACTTAAGAAAAAGGACATTGAAAAACAAAATAAAATTTGTCTCTCATGACATATAAATCACAAAGGACATACTTTTGCTTCATGGACATATTAAAGATTGTGTCATTCATTTGCACGTCAAAAAACACTTAAATGAATGAAATCAGCTGAAATCATATCCAATGTGAAGATTAATATAAATAAACACCTCTCATAGAGACTTGGGGAAAAACATTGAGTTTTGGTGAAAATCTGGCCGGTTAAACTTCATCCTTTTTCAAATTACTCAGAAGCAATTTCAAAAAATCTGCGACGTCAAATGTGCACGTGCCGTTCCAAAATTGTCCGATCAGCCGTTAGCCAAAGGTCGTGTGGAGGTTAGCCGTTTAACCAATCAGTGCGCTCTGCTGGTCTTGCAACGATACACATAACTGCGATTCGCAGTTTGAGCAAAATTGAAACTCACGGAAAGAACAACATTCTGGTAACATGTCGTTAATAGTTTTTCTCATAAAACAACAAATTCATGACGTATGGATCTCAAACTTTCAACACACCATTTGTAAGTACTAAACTACCGTTTGGTATTGATAATGAAGGGAAGTAATGGACTTGCACATCCCTGACACAATCTTTAAATGTCCAAAATTTGACACTATTTAAAAACTTTTTTGTGTGACTTTTTAACAAATGATCTTAAAAGATGTGCGAAACTTGAAAGTAAACAGTCAATGATCGACATGGTCCAAAAATTTTGTGTGGCGGACTGGTTGCAAAAATTTGTTGGGGGGGGGGGGCTATTACCCCCCCCCCCCCAGCTAATTAGGTTAAGGGACAGGAGACTGCATTTCCTGTGTATGACTTTCTCCAGTACGAGTCTTCATGTGAATAAGAAGCTAAACTCATTTGAGTGATTTATTTTTTACATTCACATGGCTTTTATCTAGTATGTGTTTTCATGTGCCTCAGTAGGTGGTAATTCTTTGTAAATGCCTTTTCACACTGTTTACATTTATATGGCTTTTCTCCAGTGTGTGTTCTCTGATGTGCTACAAGATTACGATAATCAGTAAATGCCCTTTCACACTGCTGACATTTATATGGCTTTTCTCCAGTGTGAGTTCTCATGTGAGTACAAAGTTCACTATTAGCACCAAATGTTTTTCCACACTCTTGACATTTATGCGGCTTTTCTCCAGTATGTGTTCTTGTGTGCGTAACAAGGGTACTCCTTTGAGCGAATGCTTTACCACACTCTTCGCACTTATATGGCTTTTGTCCTGTGTGTGTTCTCTCATGCCTTACTAGGTTGTCTTTCTTTGTAAATGCCCTTCCACATTGCTGACATTCATATGGCTTTTCTCCAGTGTGGGTTCTCATGTGAATACAAAGTTCAAAATTAGCATTAAATGTTTTTCCACACACTTGACATTTATGTGGCTTTACATCACTGTGTCGTCTTGCAGTGTGTATTCTTAGTCCTTTTTTATCAGCATATTGTTTTCCACATTGCTGACATTCATATGACTTTTCTCCAGTGTGCGTTTTTATGTGAATAAGAAAGTCATTCTTTGTAGTGAATATTTTACCGCATTCCTCACACATATTCCCAATTTCTCCAGTTTGTGTGCTCACATCTGCCACTACAGCACTTTGACTGGTCAAATTTTCCTTGTCAGATGGTTCAAGATCATCATGAGTTACAGCACTGCATATGTAATTTTCTGGAAAAAAATAAAAGAAAATTAGAATTATGATACTCATTAACCCGTTGAAGATGTTTTGATTTTGCTTAAAATGTATTTCACAGACCACGCACGGCGTAAATCCCGAGGGGGGGGGGGCGGGGGGGGATGGTGGGGTATATCCCCCCACTTTTCGAGGAGGGGGGATGGCCTGTACAATCATTCCCCCCCCCCACTTTTCAAGAAAAAAAAAAAAATTATTAATTAATCTTTGATAAAATTGCCGATATAGTGAGAATTTTCCTGAAATGCCTTTAATATGTCAAAATCGTTAAATTTTAATTCTAAACTAGAGCAATTCGGCTGCGCGCAGCTGATGCGAATATGCCTCGCACCCCGTCCAATTCCAAACTTTGAATGTTACGGGGCATCGTAACCTTTGACCGTTCAACTCTGCAATCTCATCTATGCCGCATAATACATACTTTACCAAATTACATCAATATTCGATAAGCCGTTCTCAAGTTATCGTGGTAAAGATATCAAGTATGGGTCCTCGTGACCTTTGTACCTTTGACCCTTAAACCCCAAACTACGATCAGTTCATTGGTACATATAACACTTACTTCACCCAAGGTTACATCAATATCCGATAAGCCGTTCTCATGTTGTTGTGGTAAACTTTAAGACACTAAGTATGGAGCCTTGTGACCTTGGACCTTTGACCTTTTAACCCTGAAATCTGATTGTTTATTGGTACCTTATAATACATACTTCACCCAAGTAACATCAAAAATTGGACCAGCCGTTCTTAAGTTATCATGGGAATGAGCCCAAATCAGACATCTATCACTCCTCGTGAGCTTTGACCTTTGACCTTTCAACCCCAAAATCTAATCAGTTCATTGTTGCATCATAATACATACTTCACACAAGTTACATCAAAATCCAACAGGCGATTCACAAATTATCGTGGTAACGATCCCAAGTCAGACATATTTTAGGCCAGGTGACCTTTAACCTTTCAACCCCAAAATCTAATCAGTTCATTGTTGCTTCATAATACATACTTCACCCAAGTTACATCAAAATCCGACCAGCCGTTCACAAGTTATCGCAGTAACGAGCCCAAATCAGACATATTTTAGGCCTGGTGACCTTTGACCTTTGACCTCTAAAATCTTATCAGTTCATTGTTGCATCATAATTCATACTTCACCCAAGTTACATCAAAATCCAACTTTCCATAAAGTTATCGCGGTAACGAGCCCACGTCAACATATTTTAGGCCCGGTGACTTTGACCTTTGACCTTTCAACCCCAATAATCTAATCAGTTGCTTCAATATACATACTTCACCCAAGTTACATAAAAATCCGACCAGCCATTCACAAGTTATCGCGGTAACGAGCCCAAATCAGACATATTTTAGGCCTGGTGACCTTTGACCTTTGAGCTCCAAAATCTAATCAGTTCATTTTTGCCCCATAGTACATTCTTGATCCCAGTTACATGAAAATTTGATCAGTGGTTCTTAAGTTATCGCGGTAACGAGATCCGGTAACGGACGGACGGACGGACGCACGGACGGACACCCGAAAACATAATGCCTCCGGCAACTTCGTTGCGGAGGCATAAAAAACCCAAAAGGTCCCGCTCGGTCGCTTCGCTCCCTCGCTTGCACTTTCCCTCAATAATTTGAACGTTTCTGCCCCGGAAAAATTCCTGCGTATGGCCTAGTTCTAAAGGTAGTCTCCACTGCATGATAGTACAGTTGTAATTAATCATTTTGAAAGTGTGTAGCTCCTCCGACCTTTTAAATATACTTATTCAAAACTTTGGTTTTAGAGTTAACTATTATGCTGGCAGACAGGGACCAGCAATCTCAACTGCTCGAATTAAAGCACACTGTCGTAAATTGGGAGGAGGTACATTGGGGGAATATCTACCACTTTTTCGCAAAGGGGGGATGATCAGTACCATTATACCCCCACTTTTCAATTAAAATTTGTGGGTTTATTTAATTATTAATAATATTTATAAACATTTAAATGCTAAAGATATTGTCATCTGAATATACCGATGTTTTTGATTTTATACATATATGGTAATTTTTGCTCAGAATAAAAAAACCCCTCTATTTGTTACGATTATTTAAAATAATGTGCTGTTTGTGTGTGTGGGGGGGGGGGATACTTTTCCCACTATTCCAGGAATTTGGGTATCCGTTATCTTTTTACTTCTCATAAAATCCCTAAAAATATTTCTTTTGACAATTGCGCTTTTGAATCATTTGCATCAAAATGATCCCATAGAATTAGAGCCTCCTTTTATTTCCATAATCGTTTTCTTTTCAGATAAAAACAATTGTCAAATTTTCCACCTCTGATAAGCCTCACATGTGAAAATGGCCTTTTTCTTCACATTTTAGAGGTACCCTTTATAATCTAACTGGCGCTACCACCTTTTGGTTCTTAAAATGCCCCCTTTTTCCTCTTTAATTTGTGCCCCGAATTTTGAAATGACTTTGAGTGACTTATTTTAATTTCTAAGGCTCGCTCGCTACGCTCGCTCGCATTAATATTTGATATATTATGTTTAAAGGTCTTTTCAGTCTCTGAATCTGAGACATTTCAAAAACAGTTTCCCACTTTTATAAGATGTACCATGCTGTCTCACAAGTCCTAAAAAAATTTCTCACTCGCTTCGCTTGCTCGCATATTGATATAGGCCATGAAAACCCAACTGCAAAATTTAATGTTTTTTTATCACAGCAAAAGGTAGAGAAACATATTACGTAAAAGGTCTAAAATGTAATCACAATAAAAGCTATATGTCAATGTTTAGAGGTATACTTTGCACGTTATACAGTAGGAGTCCCCTTTTCTGCTTTTCAAGAAAGAGCCCTTGAGTTGGGGATGTCCCAAAAATTTGGAAATTTCATTGATCATCCCCCCCACTGGTCGGACCGGATTTACGCCCATGGACCACACAAAGAGATATCTTGTGTCTCGTCTTCAACGGGTAAAGCATTTTGCATCACATATAACCAAAACATATAAAACTCATTTATGATTGGTTATATGACTTGTAAATGACCTATTCTTAAAGGAAACATGACTTGTGGAAACATGACGTGATATTGACTAACATGTTTTATGAACTTATACCTCAAGCAAAAGTAACCATATCATCATAGTATGTTTGGCTACCATATGCTGTCCACAGAAAAATGGTATGAAATAAATGAAGATTTTGAATAAATTAAGCGGTGATCCGCTGATATGCGGATTACCTAAAATTTGTTACTATCCATATCAACTGTATTTTTTTTGTACTAAAAAGGGATCATTTTAATTTTGTGTAAGGATCATAAATTTGTTAAACCCCAAGGCCTAGAGGCTATACAGTTTCTAGATGAAAGCTTATCAGGTCTGCACTTGCTTTGCCCAAGTTAAAGTTCGAAACATAAAGTAACACTTATAATGCAAATAGTTATTATAATCTTAATAGGCACTATTCCTTTGACCTCTAACTTTATTCAGTGGGAGAACCTGTCTTGTGATATGGTACATGAAATCATTCTAAATTCACCAATTACTTAGTGCAAATATGTACACAGACGAGTCAGAAGGTTACACATGTATACATACATGTGCTTTTAAACCTCACTGCCATGTGCCCCACCTCTCTAGTCCAGTCATCTCAAATTTTGTATGGTGAATGTTTAAAATAACCATTAATTACTATAATTAGTAATCATAGATAAAAGGCATTGGTGGTAAGTTGACTTTTACTAGTTCTATTTTAACACTAGCATCATTATAATATCAGTTTTAGAGCAATCCGTGATAATACTTCAGATTTTGGTCCACCATCTCCCTTTAAGAAAAGTTAATTAACTTTTAACCCTTGATCCCTGGAAATTTTGTCCAAAATTTAATCAGTTCATCTTCACGTCAAGGAACATGCCTGGGCCAAATCCACCCATAGGTTTTCCACATATACTTGTATCACAATAATGAGATCACAGTGTACATACATGTATAGGGATACAGAAGAATGAATGTACAGAAGACAGACAAACAACATAAAAACAAAATATGTTCTGCCTGTTTGATGAGGAGACAAAAAGATTTACACAGACAAGAAGACATACAGAGAGACAGATCAATGCAGAGATACATGCAGCGTATAGGAAATACATGGGGCTGAGGTCGCTTTAGCCCCCAAAATTAATAAAATAGCCCCTTAAGCCTAAAATAAACAAGAGCCCTCAATTATCTTCATAGGGTCCAATGTATAATATTTTGGCACTGTTAAATCAGGCTTGAAAGTAGCCCCCCTCCCCCACCCAGCCTCTAAATAAAATTTTATTTCCTGCCCTGCATAGACTCACCTTCAGGCATTTGCCAGTGTGAATCTTCATCTTCTATGTCCTCGGTTTTGATGGCATTTGCTGGGATCATCATATCAGGTTGGGTAGCAGCAACATTGGTCAAACCATCACTATTACCTGGATCTGTAAGTAAAGTGGTTAAATAAACGACATATGTATGTATTATGCCACCGAAATGGCACACAGATAAGAACACAGTATAGAAAGAATCAGTGGCTGTAATTTCAGAATTATGTATTTTACTAGCATTGAAAGAGCATTGAACGCATACTCACAGTACATGTACAATGGACGAAACTCACACAACACAGTTAAGTGTGAATAAAAAATCATTCTAAACTAAAATTCAATTCGAAGCACATCAAAGACAGAGTTTCTGATAATACAAGCTAAATCCTTGTATTTCTTATGATCTTAGCTGAAGCAACAAATGTGAAACTACACTGACAAATTACCCAAGGGGCGTCCTATCTCATCCCCAATTACAATTATGACATCATTTCATTTTTACAGGATCAATGGTTCAAAAGTTATAAAGAGGTCATAGCAGAGAGATACACAGTACAGATCTGTGACCTTTGAGATGTCAACACCAAACTCAGTTTACTTTTTATTATTAATATCAAATCTTGACCTAGGTTTGTTAGTAAAATTGCTGACCACTTTATTGGTTCACAAAGCAAGCTAGGGACAAAGTGATGATACACTTAAGTTGAAGGACCTGCGACGTTTGACCTATCAACTCTATAATTTACGTCATTTGTACATTTGAATTCATACATTACAAAGTATGATCAGAATCTGTCAAATGTTGTCAAAGAACCCACCTTTGGTGAGATCTCCTAACATGTGTATGCACACTCTATCAAGTTGACAACGAAACAAATTGTTTGCTCACCAAGTAAGATGTCTTCTCTCCCACTGTGGTATTTCTCATTGGTCTTTGACAAATTCTCCATTCCTTCTTCAAAAACTAGGAAGCTGTGATCATTTTGGATTGTACACAATGTTGGTTCATCTCCAAGCCCTAGTCCAAGATGAGAAGTGAGCAAAACCATTTCCTCCCGACTATAAACTGAATTGGTAACGGCTGCCGATGCTTTCATGTCACCAACATGGACATTGTTCATTGTTTCCTGTGTGCAGAAGTCACTCGAATGACCACTGGAGCAAGACTGTATAAAAAAGGAAAATTAAGACCATGTTAAAGCCTGATGTATCAATAAGAGATGCGACATTTCATATGACACGTTACATGCATAGAGATAGACAGATAGATAGATAGATAGATACAAACAATGTAGATAGATAGTAAGATGGAGATAGAAGGTAAACACAAGAGTTAGATACGGCAGTAACATAAGAAACACAGTCCCTGAGGATGACTCTGGGCTATCCCTAGTTTGGCTGATGTTTAAAGTTCCAACAGCTGTACTTAACACGCTAGTATCAAACTCCAAAAGAAGGTGGGCAATTCCATAAAATGGGGAAGTTTTGGGAAATGAAAGTACAAGTGGAAATTGAGACTACTTAATACCATCAAAATATCATAAATTATTGAATCGATCTCTTCTCAAGGAAATAACTCCAGCAAAATTATACTGAACAGTGAACTTTACTGCACATTTTCAAAATCTGCTTGTACAAATTTCCCATACCACATCGACGTTCGTAACCAGGATGGAAGAATTTGTGATGAGATATTCTGTCCCGTTACGAGCGTGGAATGGGAAATTTGTACGCATAGATTTTTGTGGGGCTTACAGCGAGGTAATCGTAATTAAAGTTTTTTCCTTTTTTTCTATTTGAATGATCCACATAAAGAGCTGAGGAAACCAAAAATGGAACTTTAATGATTTCTGATTTTACATTCCATGTCACATTTTTTACCCTTTACTGTGGAATTGCACAGAAGAAAAATCATAGATCAGCAGTTGCAATCTGAAATTACACAGAGAGACAGATGAAAAATCTGTCACATCACAAGAATAATTAGGTAACCTCTATTTATTGTCATTAGTAAAGTTTGGTGCAAATCTGCAAATGTTTTTTTTAAAGAAAGAGGTGGACAGATAAAGTTTTGTATGTATACACACCCAGTGGACATGAGCAGCAGTTCCAGATGACTTGATATCAACCTCATACAACTCTTGGCACATCTGACAAACTTGCTTGGCCAAAGAGGCAAGAATTTTCAACTTATCCTCGGAGATGAGGAAAAGCTTTGCTGCTGTTGTTACCTGATCTGAGTTGGAGATCCCGTCAAGGAAGCTACATGTTGAGAGAAGAAATCATAAGGAAGGTACATGTATAAGTGACTACTACTTGCATCTATATCAGGGCTCGACAAACCTGGGTGCCAGAGTGCCCAGGGCACCTGAAAATCATGGTTGGACACTCAGAAAAAGAAAGAACCTGCCCAATCGGGCAGTGTCTTTTTTTACAATGATCTATTTACAAAAACAACTTGTGTCTAGATCGGGCATTAGGATTTTGCTGTTGGGCACTTGAATCTAAAATTCAAGTGGCGACTGGGCAGGCAAAATAAAAAGTTTTTGTCAAGGCCGCATATATCAAAATTTATTACAATGCCACCACAAATCTTAAATGATAACAGATGGAAGTATGTGCACACAATTTAAAAAAATAATAAAGTAATCAAACAGATGTGATTTCCTAAAGGTCACTACAACATTTATTCCAATTAAATCTTTAAGGTAAATGACATGATTTGGGGTAGTCCTCAACTTGGGCTGAAACTACTCTAGAATCAAGTAAACTATGCAAGGATTCTCCTGTGAAAATCTTGTAGTCAAACGTTGACTCAATCTAAAGTACATGTAACATATGTCAATATCTCTTGTGGTATTGTGTGGCTCCCTATGGATCTTATTTTTATCAGGCCCAGATAATATAAAAAATACTAGTATGTTTATGCTTGATTCTCCTTAAATAAACAAATTAGAAGCAAATCCTTCCAGCTGGGAGATCCATACCAGCTAGTGTACAGTTGGTATATATTTTCAACTGATTTCGTTCTGTTGAGCATTCTTCAAGTGTTTCAATCTGTCACTAACTTTTAAGGACCAACCAAAACATTCATTTAATAGTCATATTACAGCAAGAGTACCAAATTAAATATTGAACCCGAGCTCCCACCCCCACCCAGACCCAGCCTCCTCCAACTAATGGTAGCAGTGTGAGCACTGTCTAAAGAGCTTTACACATGTACTGGTAGTGGCCGGTATATCAATTTACTTGAACTTACACATCATTTGACTCTGAAAGTTGAATTTCCATGTTGACGTAATGTTGACCTGATACAGTTCCTATGTTATTCCAGCATTAGCAAAGAATGCTGCAACCCTGTATGACTGGAAAAGGAGAAGAAATAATTTATTTTGAATAAGTACACATGGCTCAAATCACACATGCACAAATTCACACGTTACACAAATCCCTCTAACTTTCAATGATTTAAAAATGTTAAAACTCAAAGTACCAGCTCTATGCACACAGTAAGTGGCAAATATATATATATATACGAGCATTTTTTATTTTACTACGCCGTAGCATTCTTCTTGATTATTATATATATTATATATATATATATATATATACATGTATTATTTTTACTGTTTCAGTGTTTGTTTGCAAAAAAGTAACTATTAATTTACAGCAAATTTAAGTTGTATAGTATCCAAAACCCTCCAAAGGTTCTGTGGAAGGTGAACAGTGAAAATTAAGGGTATCAAATTGCAAAATCAAGGAAAAAGGGTTGAAAAGGGTGTCTTTTCAGATTTGAATACATGTTCAGATATTCTGAGATTGACAGATTATTACTTGCTTACTTAGGGTCCATTTTTAAAGTCCATACTACAGAGGAGAGATGCCAAGTTCCCATAAATTTTATGAGCGAGATTTTCATGACTCTGCATCGCGGCGCGCGCACACGCGCACGAGCGAGGGACCGAAGCGACTGAGCCGGGAGAGGGTGTGGGAGGGGTGAGAGGGGGATGTCCCCCCTCCCACGTTAGGGAGCTTTTTCGATTTTTAGCTTTTAATGGTGCGATCTAGTGCATACTTAAGACACACCTACTACGTATGGATGGACCACATACACACAACTGTACTAATAATGAGGGACTTTTTTGTGAGTGCTTTTGCTATATGCATCAGTGATCGTTTTTGATCCAGATCCTATAGAAACCTGTGCACAAAAAAATCTCCATTGGCAGTATAGACTCTGGACTGTGTGTGACTTAGTATTTTTTACTTATTTTGAAAGAAAAAGGGAAATATACCTTCAATTGCAACAATCACTTTAATCCTTTGAGCTATGCTCTATATTATTATAGGCCCAAGTTGCAGAATTTTTTTTCCCCCGTCGGGTCCCGATGCGTGAGAAAAATGGGCCATGCGTGAGATCGGAGACGGACCCTAAAATAATGCGTGAGACTTGGTAGCTCTGATACTAAAATACACAAGCATCTACATATTGATAGTGCCCCCTTTTTGACAAGAGATTTTGACAGGCATCAGATTTTCCACCATGGGGACCAGCCCATTGTTGTTCATTTTGGCTAATAAAAAAATTTTGGTGGCACAAAAATGGTTGTCGACCCCCCCCCCCCCCCCACACACACACGACACACACACATCGCGGATGGAACTGTGATTTGTAATTTGGCGCGTAACATATTTTTTTGGCCAGGCAAATAAAGTTTACCTATCTTAGGTGACCTACCGGGGCTACCCGCACAGACTTTTCGCCCCTCCTAAAATTTTACCCTGGCACTGCCCCTGCCCTGGGCCCTGCCCCTGCCCCCCCCCCACCAGCCCACCCCTTTTGCAATTTCATTCTGGATAGTGTGCGACAGGCAAACGATCGAGCTCGCATGTGGGCTGATGCACTCATTCGGCTATACGAATTGTGCACAGCCCGCACGCGAAAATACGGCTCACACTCACAGCGTAGCAACATACTCAATCTGAGTGTCACACTCACACTCACCAGTTAGCTTAGATCACAAATTTGGACTGTGGCTTGTCAGTCTCAGCTCTAGGCCCTGGGCATACGATACTATGCAGCGGATAAGTTTAACATGAACAGTCCATAGCCAACCCAAATATGAATTTTGCGATGATTTTTCATGATGCTCGAATGTACGGTAGCCTAAAAGGGTTTTTTGAAAATCTGTTTTTTTCCTCTCTCTCTTTTTTTTAATTTATTTATTATTTTGTTGCTTATACGCAAAAGTTTGCTTCAGGTGTTCAAAGAGCAGTCTTCAGCAAGTCCGTGCCAAACATTGAGATAGGACAATTACATGAACATGTTAAAAATCAAATTTCAATTTGTATATACTCACCGCAAAATAATTATAGCCTAGCTGGGTTTATGCAAATATCTACATTGTACATTCTGCTACAATTCTAAAAGTATAAACTATACAACTATATGTTTTAATGATTTCCATATTGAATGAATGAATGAATGAATGAATGAGTTTATTACCAAAAACAAACAAGATAAAATACATATAACAGAGTTGAGTTGTTTTACATTTGTTTGGTAAAAGGACTCTACGGAAATAGCTAGTTCTGCTAGTGAGATGTAGATCCTTTGTTAGACTATTTACAAACACACTTCAAATATTTAGCATGATATAGCATGAAATAAGCAATACAACTAGAAATATACAACGTGAATGATTATATCTTACGGTTAGGTGCTTTGGAATAAAACTGAATAAATGTAATTAAATAAAGCACACAGTATAAAACAATCATGCGTGGAATACAAACTATAAACAAAGTAAATGAAATACATGTATATATATTATATATCAATATTCTTGTATGAAGCTAAAGACTGGACATTTGATTTGATTTGAAATTTATTTTCTGCATTTTCAACAAATTAACAATTCAAAGAAATAATCATTTTCGACAATTCAACATAATATATCACATAACGCATATTTACATAACGCATATTTTACATATAACAATGATAACAATACGAAAAACAAAAATCATGAACAAAATTAACATTACAAAATAGAATCCACATGTATTTTCTTTTGATGACAATAGCTATTTTGCTTAATTTGGAAATTAGATTTGGTATAATTGATTTGATTTGGTTTATTTACATGCAAACATTCGAACATGTTTGCATGTAATTGACCCATTTTATATCAGACCAGGTTCTAGCCGATTTTCTTCAATCAACGTTGCACAAAGCCCAAAATATCAAGTTGAGTGGGGTGCTTAATACTCCTCCGGAGGAGGGGGGGGGGGGTACTCAGATTATAGTTGACGGGGGTGTGCCACTGAGAACTCCGAACCCATACCTCCTTTTGCTGTAAATAGACACCTATCTCTGAGAATTTTTTGCGAAAAATGGATCCAAATCTTAAGGTTTCAAAAATTGTTGGCACGCAAATTTGAAAATAGTATAGGCCTATTAAGTTGCGCACAAAAAATTGAAAATTGTGAGTGTTTGCATGTGCCAAAAAAATTTGAAGATTTGAAAAATGTGACCCATGTCTAAGGATCTTTTTGATGAAAAGGGGACCCATGTCTAAGGATTTTTATTGAAAAAGTAACCCTTCCCAGTGGCACATCCCGGTATACCCACAGTGAATATACGCGATTACCCCTCCCCCCCCCCCCGGGCCTTACTCCATTGACGCGAGTGGGAGTGTACTGTGTGTCTACTTTGTGTAATTAATGTGTTTATATGTGCGTAGTGTGTATGTGTGTGTGTGTGTTGATGTTATTGCCCCCGAATGAGTGGAAAGTGAATGCTCTCACAGACTGACCTTGCACACACCCACTACCCCGCCACACAGACACAGACACAGACACACACATACACACCCACAAACATATACACATGCATTTACACACACAGACAGACACACACACACATACACTAACTATATTAATCTAAGTAAATGGTGATTTAAATACAGACAGGACACTTAAATTAGAAGTATTTCACACATACAAAGACACTTCGAGGCAATTAACTAGTTAGGATTTTGATTTAATAAACATTCACTGTGTGACATAAATATAAAACATCTTTTAAAGCATCTACACCACATTTCAGCACTACATCTCAATGACAAAAACAAAAAACAATAACATGTTTTGACACCGGCAAAATAAATATTGTAAAGTAAAGAAGTCTATGGATTTGTACCTTTTACGTCATATACACGACCCCAAACTGGCCTTCTGAGAGATGACAGTTAGGCTATACGTTGATTGTCCAGCAGAAGGGCCCTAGCATAAACCTTTCTCTAATTTGAGAAACATTGCCTTATTTGATATTTGCACTTAACAAACTGACACAAGGATCTAAAAATATCATGTGTACTTTGATTTCATGTTAAAAGAGCCAATGGTTATAAGGTTAGAGACAATTAAGTATTAAGGCCCTTCTTCCAGGAACACATGCTATCACTCTTCTGCCACACAACCAACGAGTATATGTCAATAAAATCAATACTTTCCTGTTTTAGGTACATTCAATTTTTTTCTCTCTTTTCCCTCGGGTTAATCTACAATTTTGAACATGATAGTAACCAGCCGCTGCTCTGTATTGGAATTCCCATTTATCTTGAAATAAGAAATTTTGTATATTTCTGTGCAACATTTAAGGTTACACTCTGACTTCTAACAATTCAGTCTCTGCTGCTGATAATAGTTCACATACTCAGCAGTTCTGTAGTTATAGAGCAATATGTATACAAGGGCGTAGGCTGGGGGGGTGCACCCCCCCCCCCGGCAGAGCCATAGGAGTTCCGCCCCTGGCAAGAAAAAAGAAATTTGCACCACCTTTTCTGCTTTCAACACCTGATTTTCTCAATTTGAGTTCCACCTCCCAAAGATGTGCACCTCCCCGTTCCACATTTGCAAGATGTGAACCTCCCCATGCCCAAATCAGCCTACGCCCTTGTGTATATTCATTTTTTTTTGGAAAGTCTGGTACCAAGTTAGGACAGACTCCCTTTGTGGTTCTCAAAATACCCTAATGCCATGTTAAATACATGTACTTTTGAAACTTGACTACAATGACTAGCTTAATTGGACTTAAACTAATATCATTTCAGCATGACATCATACTGGATATACATTTATATATATTATATGAAATATATTTTTTGACCTACTGATACCCAAACCATATATGCAATTAACTAGGAATGCAATTGGTGCACTTACTTTACCAACAAAATATCTTTATTACCAAATTAGTACAGAATACAGAAAAACATACAGACGAAAAAGTGGATGTACAAACAAATATAACATCTGTAAAACATAGTCTAAGTTCACAGATTTCTCTTATTATATTTATCCCAAGCCAAGCCCCCAATCAGAGCAAGGGGCAAGCAAATAATTTGACTATAGTCAAGAAACTTGGGCCGACAAAACATAATGCCTTTAGTCATCTTTGGAATTATAACTGAACATATTCAGGGTTTTGACATAGTATATCTAGCTCTACTACCCGATACAATATGTACACATCTTTTGTACAAAATATGTATAGAAATAAAAAATAATACATAATTCATTTTATGATCATATATGAGTAGAAGATCCAGGAGTTCATATCTTTACTCCATCAAAGATGTGCATTACTTTGCACATAACCATCTTACCCATGCTCAATTAAACACTAATAAACTTTCATGATAAATTGTATACATGTAATTGCATTGATCATTAAACATACCTGAATATTACAAAATATGTCAAATTAAATTGTACAAAACTATACTTTATCACCTATCTACAGATATACATACATAATGTATTTCATTATTCACATCTAAAAAATACAAAAGTTAACATAATACTACAATTATACTTTCTGTCACAATTTAAATACAAGGATGTTAGTGCACTGTGGGAAGGCATACAGTTCGGCCTCAATTATACGGCCATCTGTTAACCTGAGCTCTCTATTATCCGGACAATGGACTTATCAGTCATTACGTGTAATTGATACACCTTTATCAGAAGTGTACACAGATACCAGCTGGGTATCAAAGACAGTAAATAAAGTGTCACATGTTTGTGGTCTGTTGCATGTTTGCACATGGTGTGTGTGTTGTTTTTACTATAACTTTTGGCATGTATTACCTCCACCTATACTGTGTTTGTACATTATCTCTCTTATCCTGCCATATCACTTATCCGGATGGCTGCTGGTCCCAACGTGACCAGTTAATCGAGGTTGAACTG